>SNQJ01S0010056.1:41909-88631 GCA_010110895.2 Picea sitchensis | reverse complement strand
AATGCATTTGTTTTTACATCCATGTAATGAATGATGTGCGTGATAGGCTGGGTGAACCTGGGTAGTGTAAAAGGGTACACTACATTACTAGTGACAACTCAACACACTGGTATGAAACAATTGGCATTAACAAGAAAAAAAACTCGAGGACATCTCCCATTAACACGCATTAAACCACCATTTATAGTACTCGGAACGACCGTCGTTCCTTTCTATTCTTAGCCAAATTTTTCCACTTGTTTCGTGATATACATCTTGCACCCAAAAAATTCCCTGATCTACAATTCCACCCCGGGCTCCTCCAACTCGCAAGCTTCACTTTACCCGAATTCATAAAAAGTTTCAAACCATTTATGGCTCTCTTCCATTCCCGCCACAATCGTGCCCTTCCCAATGCTTATTAATTATTTCGACCTCTAAATTAACTTCCATTGTTTCGTGACCTACAAATAGCACCCGGACCTCCGCCATATACAAATTGACTATCGGACTCTGACATCGTCCCCTCTTCCATGTTACACATTATGCATTCAAATGTTTTGAGCGATACAGTTTGACCATCAGGGCCTCACGTCTTGTGGGGAGACCTTTTCACCCTATTTTGGATCCTTGGGTTGGCGGGTTCATGAAATCTCCAATTCCTAATCATTGTTTCCTGTGTCGGCCATCCTCGTACTTCTTTCCAAATATGCAACAATAAATGTTTAATGCTAATATTCCATCATGCACCAACCGTAAAGATCGTCATTAATAAGCAAAACCCAAGAGGACTAACTATCCCTACAGAACTTGTCCAAAAGCATGTAGAGAAGATCTTGCCAGGTAATGGGAAAGTTATTACAAATTTCAATATATTAGCGAAAACAAGTTCGGGCCATCGTTTCCCTATTCCATACTTATACACTTTTTCGATTGCAGGTTCTTGCATTGACGGGCTCAAAATTGTGTTTCAAATCTTCCGTGACTTGCAAACAGTGCCCAGAGTTCTGTGATATACAATTTGTCTGTTGGAATGCCCCGTCACGAGCCCGAACGTCAACCGTTCCTTTCAATACTTAGCCCCAATTTGGTTGTATCTCCATGACGTGGTACATTTAATGTGTATCGAGTCTGGCCTATTGTTTCCCTATTCCATACTTAGACAATTTTTCGATTACGGGTTCCCAGATTCGCGGACTCGGGATTGTGTTTCCAATGTTCTGCGACTACAAAAAAGTACCCACAACTCCGCAATATACAATTTGTCCTCAGGAATGCACCATCATGCCCTCTTCCGTGTTACGCGTTCTGCGGTCAACACTCCCGAGGGATACAATTTGACCCTTGGGCCCTCACCTCTGTTGGTTGTATCTTCTAGCCCTATTTCGAAGCGTCACCAACCGCTTTTGATAATTAGCCATTCCTTAATTGTTGTTCCCTATCCCCGCCACCTTCCTACTTCTCTCTGGATATGAAATTGGAAAGCTTTAATTTCATTAATGAGCGAAAGTCTCGAGGACATCTCCCACACTTCTGCAATATAGAAATTGACCGTCGAACTCCCATATCATCCCCTCTTCTGTGGTACACATTTTGCACTCAAGTTCTGAGACATACAATTTGACCCTTAGGAAGTCACGTCTCCTGGGGAACCATTGTCACCCTAATTATAAAGCTCGTCAGATCACTTTACATACTTTCCCATTTCAGGGAATCTTTTTCATGGATCCTCGGGTTGGCGGGTTCACAAAATCTCCAATTCTTAGTCACTGTTTACTGTGTCTGCCACCTTCGCACTTATTTCAAAGTATACAACGACCAAGGTTTAATGCTAACAGTTCATCATTCAACAACCATATAGATCGTCATTAAAAATAAAAAGGCTCGACGAGACAGTGGAATTTAAATGAATTTATTTTGTCTTATTTTCTCTTTTCTGCCCAGAGACATGCAGAAAATATATTTCCATGTAATGGGATATATATTACAAGTTTCAATATATTAGCGAAAATGAATCCGCCCAGTTGTTTCCCTATTCCATACTTGAGATACATTTTCGACTGTGGGTTCCCGGATAGGTGGGCTCACGTTTGCACTTCCATTGTTCTGTGTTCTGCAAACATTACCCGGACTTCCGCGATATACAAATTTCCCTTTGGACTGTCCCATCATGCCCTCTTACATGTTATGTGTTTTGCACTCAAAAAGTTTTGAGACATACAATTTGACCCTCAAGCCCTCACCTCTAACGGTTTTACCTTGTAACCCTATTCTGAAGCCCGCCCGACCGTTTTCGATAATTAGAAACTCCTTAATTTCTCTTTCCCGTCCCCGTGACATTCATACTTCTTTTTTTAATATGAAATTAATAATCGTTCATGCTAACATCTCACCATGCAGGAACCATCAACATTGTCATTAATTAGAGAAACCCTCGAGGATATCTCGCATTAATACACATTAAACCAATATCTGCGAAGAGTTATATTATCCCTTCCGATTGTTCATCTCAAACATGGGTCATCACGTTGGCTCATTCACAAAATATCCAATACTTAATTGTTCATTTCCGTACCCGCCATGTTCGCACTTCTATGTATGCAATTACTAGTCTTTAATGCTAACAGTGCATCATGCAACAATCATCGAAATTGTTCTTAATGAGCGAAAGTATCGAGGAGATCTCCCATTCACATGCATTGGACCAAGATTTGTGCAGGGTTATATTATCCCTTCCAACTCTTCATTTCAAACATCATCTGGAGCAAACCAACATTCTCGTAAACTTATGGCAGCAACTCGACAACAGTTATGTGGAGATACAATGAATATCTTCGGATGTGAGGACCAGAACTTCCAGTGGTCCAGGGCATACTCTTACTATTCATCTTGTTCTACCCAAAACGAAGTGATTTGGACCTCTGGAATCTCTCGTGCAGGTTGTGTCCCTGAGGTTTTTGAATGTAAGGAGGTGGTCTCTTTGTGCGCCGAAAAACATATTTCAAGCCAAAGAATTATTCCATTGCACGACCATTCCCTTGTTTCTTTGTCACCTCGGGTCTTTCATAAGATGTTAATATTTTCAGAGCCAACATTGACCTTCAGAGGACAAGACTGCAAGCAGTTCCTAGAAAAACATGATAACAGGTTGGACCTCTTACCCGATTTCCTCGAAGACCCGATAGCAGTTCCTGAAGATATCACAAAGTTGCAGTTTGGTTCCTTTAGAAATCCATTCTATGAAATTGCTTGGTTGTTTACAAGAATAACGGGACAGGAATCCACAACAAGCATTTCCTGTATAGTTATTTATATTTTTTTACTTCACAGACAATGAACAATTCATTTTCGATTGGGGGAAGCTAATTTCCATTGAAATCTGCTCCCAACTGTCATGATTCAAAGAATCGAATAAATTTTATATGTCATCCTACTTTATTTTTTCAATAGTGCATTGATGCCCATTCCCAAAACTGTCTCTATCCAAGAAAATAAACTATGAATTCGACCCAGTAACATTCTGGTACCATGCCTTGTGGAGGCACAAGGCCTCCCATTGTTTTTTATGAGGTTTTTAATGACGTTTTATCAGTGTTCAAAGATTTATTGTTAGGAAAGGATGCTCCTCAGATGTCTGTCCAGGAAACCAAGTTTTTGGACAGGAAGGGGACAATTGAACAAAAGGAAAATTACGGTGTAATAATGATCTTTGGCTCCAAAGAAAATCCTATTTTTCTTCCATGTCACATCACAGACAAGATGTTTGTTATAGAAATAGCAAGGCAATACAACCATTGGTTTCATTTTTTCCACGAAAAGAGAAAAAAATAGTTCATTCCTCTGCCCTGGAAATTTGGGGACTTCGTGTGCAGAAACGTCAACAAGATTGATGAATTTGTGGGCCATTTCAAGAACTTGAACCTAAAATATGTTGAAAGGCTAAAAGGGTTCGACCCTAATGGAATTTTTCGAGAAAATTTACTATCAGTTGGCTTTAGCAACTCTTTTATCCATAGATGTATGACTGAAGACAGAGAAAATGACAACAACACTCTTGCTTCTGACGATTGTGATGTAGAGACATTGCAAAGCGCAACTAAATTGTACAAACAACAGGGAAAAGGATCCGATGAGAAGAGTATTGTCTAGTCCCTAGCCAGCACTCCCAGAAGAACGACATCATGAAGAATCGATTCAACAGCCCACCCCAGTAAGAAAGAAACCCAGAAATCTCCAAACGGAGGAGGAGATAAGAACCCTCGTGGAAAAATTGATAGTTCTCACAAGCTTCCCCTGAAGAAGAACATTGTAGGGCAGGTGGAAGAACCTGAAATTGAAAGTGAGCACATGCAACTTGAAACTTATGTGGATGCCCTATTGCACAAAGTTGATCTTCCTGCGGACGTGATGCACCATAGTTCCACAATGGAAATAGATGAGACCGACATTTTTTACGAAGATGAATCCTTCATATTCCAGAGCATTGTTTTTTATAGCTAATCTAAAAATTTAATAATTGAAAAGAAAGATGTAACAAATAAGAAAGGAAAATCTTGTATAGAGATTAACTTTAGGAAAATCCAGTCATCCCAAATCTCTTGATTTTATCGCGCAACCGCTTATGGTCTTTATGATTCCATTGGAGGAATGGAAGCAAAGAATGCAAGACTAAATGGTCAAATCAAGGAATTGGAGGAGGCTTTCATTGCTACCCCGGTGTTTTTCGGTCCTTTAGAAAAAATCCTTCTTGCTAACCCTACAGCCAAGTTAAAAGGATCCTCCAGCCTCCTGACATCCTGTAGAGCCCTTGTAGAGAAGAACATCACAAAATCCTGGGAAACATCACAAAATATAGCTTCCTTTCGAAAGAGGGAAAATGATTTGCACAGACATTTGCAGGCGAATTTAAAAAATGAAGAACGATTCTATGAACAGATGGTGACCCCTTTTGCCAACCATGCCATCAACAACTCGGATCTGAAAATAATACAAGAGGATCTCCCCTCCCCAAAGAGGATCAAACAATTAAAAGCATGTTGGCAAAAGAAAGTTAAGAACCTGCAGCTCATTGTCAAATCATGTGAACAAACCATATCAAAGAAAGAAGAATTATTGAGAAACATGACCCAAATAGACTTAATCGGAAGTACCAACGAGGTTCAAGACCCAAACTTAATCCTAAAATCCTTTTCCTTGACCAAACAAGCCTTCGATGAACAACTTGATATTTTAAAGGGGTTGTCTTTAGAAAAATTTTACGACATCCTTCAATATGGTGAAGATGACATCGAGAAATAGCTAGTGGACTATTCCTCACACAATGAAGAATTTGAACAGACTCTGCATAGTATTTTTGTGGATCTAAGGAAATTAGAAAACGAGTTTTTTGACATAGAAATCTAGGACGAAATCAACGTGGCCCCCATGAGAAGCTACATTGAAGAATGGTTCCAACGGAGAATGGACAAGCTCATCGATGAAGGGAAACAACCGGTTGGCATGATTCCAGTGGTCATCGACGACAAAAACAAAAATGAATCGGCTTCATAGTAAGTCTATATTGATCACATTTTTCTTTCTTTATCAATCTAGATATTCTACCTCTTTAAATAGAAATCTCTAATCAAAGACTCATAACTTCCAATTTCTTCTTTTCAGGTCTTCCTCTCTACCGTCATGCACTTCTTCTTTCTACAGTCCTATTTCTTGTACTTATTTATTTTATTGTCCATGGGAGCCTCAATCCCAGTCTATATGACAAACGCATTTAAATTTCCAGAAATATGGAACATATTCACAAATATGTAACATACATTATTAGTTTTTGATAAATTTCAAAGAAAACTAATTCGACAATGCTAAATTTTTTTCCTTCAACTATGTTGGATGTCAGGAAATTGTGTTTATTATATTTGAATGTTTAATGTGTGTGATTCCTAGTCCTTTTTTCCAGGAACCTTTATTGCAAGACATTATTAGTTTTTATTAAATTTCAAATAAAACTAATTCGGGAATGCTAATTTTTTTTCCCTTCAACTATGCTAGATGTTAGGAAATTGTGTTTATTATATTTGAATGTTTGATGTGTGTGATTCCTAGTCCTTTTTTCTAGGAACCTTTATTGCAAGTCATTGAGACAAAAAATTTCTAAGTCCCATGTTTGAACTATACACACCCCAGGAAAAAATTGCCTCGTTCGCATATTAACCTTGGGAGTCATCTACCAACCCAATGTCTTTTGGTTGGCCTGTGACACACTGCCACGAGTCATCCTATGCATGGATACCACTTGTACTTCAAGTTTCTTCCCACATGTCTTTGCTCGGTCCTGCCATAGCAGTGCATTTATTTTCATTCCAACCTAGCAGGAACTACACTGCCATGCAACTCTTGTTTTTTATAATATTTTTTATGATGCATTTTTACATTATATTTTGTAACATATTTAAAGCACGTTTTGAAAAAAATAAAGAAAAAAATTCTACATAATATAAAACATTTTTAAAAAATTTCATTAGTTTAAACACTTATTGGATTTTTTTTTTAATATGTCCATGCCTATTATAACTTAAAAATAAGGGTAAATAAAAATATGAATAAGTTAGATTCTAAAAGGTTTTGGTCCTTAGTTAATGAGGATTTACTTTCTTTTTCTTTTCAGAATGCATATCCCTCTCACCAATGGTGGGAGTGGGGCTATCCATTGGATTGTTGCGGGTGTGGAGGATATTTAGTTTAAGGAAAGCATTGCTAGTATTTAGAAAATGTTGTTTTCAGTCAACATATATTTAGTGGATGATTTTAGGTTGGGGACTATAATATTTAAAAAGCACAATGTGTAGGTAGAGAGCATTAATGTATGGGACATGTGAGTTTCTTTATGAAACTATGGGATTTAGGTTTTGACTCACACATAAAATCTTTATCATCAATCATGATTTAGGTTACACTATTTAGTCTTGCCTTTGAATATTGGGGTTATAAGATACTAAATATTATTGGTAATACCTTAGGTATGTTCAATGTCATAGCTCTTAGCTCGTACACTGTGAACAATGTTTCTAACAGTTGTGTTCATATTTATATTTATGTTGATTTAAGTAAAGACTTATTAATGCAATCACAAGTTGCATGGTTCACAGTGCACAACCCATCATCAAATCCCAAATCTAATGATTATTCATCTTTTTTCATATAATTTGGCAACAATATTTGTAGTGGAATACCTAAGCATCTCTTCAACAAGTTTTGAGGTGGCATGCAACACTACTACATATGGTGTTTAAGTCCAATGGAGAGTTTCGACAATACAGATAAAATAAACTGTATCGTTGGAAATTACTAAGTAATTATCAAAATTTTGTTATTTTTTTCTTGGTGCCCCTATGTTCATCGGAATTTCGATTACGTCCAATCATCATCGGCATGTCGACTCCTCTTCAACGGTTAGCAATAAACACTTCCTCCAAATGGTTATGGACACGTGGCACCCCATCGTCAAATGCAGATCACAAAGGCGTGTTTATAAAACCACGAGCTATAACAACTGACTCGACGACCTGTAAATACATGTAAAGTTAGTTATGATCGAATTATGTAACCAATTTATGGGTTGAGGTTGTCCCCATGGGGAACATATAAATAAATAAGTTTGTAAGTAGAGTGATAGGAAATGAGAGGCTTGTCAGAGAAACATTAGGAGGAATCTTTGGAGAGAACAAAGGTTTGGGATATGTATTTCACTTTGCCCAGTTTTGTAATGGAGACTGTAACTTTGATGTATGTCATGTAAATATCCTACTATTATGACGAATTAATGGAAGATTAATATTTTTTTGACTCATGTTTCTTATATGTCATGTATGTTGTGATATTTAGTGTTGATCCAAAAAGATCTTTTAATGACTACGGTTGAGTTATTAAGCATGTGTTGATTAACCAATTAAGGAAGTTTAATGAAAGAGGAAGAATATATGAGAATTTATCACAGCCACATAATCATGTACAGAACTGAAATGAAGTAATAAACAACAGCAAACCATAACACCAATGTGATAACGGAGTTCAACAATCTCGCCTACGTCTATGAGCCTTTGTCTTAGTGGGTGATGCTTCTTTATTTATGTTCAAAGCTCAATAAGTACATCACAACAGTGCCAAAAGGATAAAATATTGATCTAGTCTTTTTCTCCCAGATCTCTAGAACCCAATAGAAGAAACATCACTCAAATCGGATGACCGAAGCTCCCAGAAATGTCCCGCAAAGG
The DNA here is from genome assembly GCA_010110895.2 of Picea sitchensis. Taxonomy (NCBI): domain Eukaryota; kingdom Viridiplantae; phylum Streptophyta; class Pinopsida; order Pinales; family Pinaceae; genus Picea; species Picea sitchensis. The sequence continues at coordinate 80,385 of SNQJ01S0010056.1, read as the reverse complement.
TGCGTTCCTCAACAGCTCCCCTACATAAAAAAGGATTTGGCTTAGCGTTCTCTCAACATAACTCTGCTCTGAATATCCTTTCATGGCCTCAAGAAGGCATGGTTTATATAGGCCTCCCCAACTTCCTCCCAAGATCTAGCCTCAAAAAGGGCCCAATAGCCCCCAAAAATGGGCCAAATCCTCCATTAACAAGCATAAAATCAATAAAAATCCATAATCATATGGAAAAAACCCACTTTATGTAATATTATTGGGCTTAGCCCCTTTTGTTGGGTGTGTGCCCCCTCTAAACTTGGTCATATGGTTTATTAGGTGGCCAAGCAACAGCCCAAAGGGTTGAGCGTTGGCCCCTAGCCCGAACTTTGTGGTCACCTGGTGATAAATAATAGGACCACACCTCTAGATATGTGCCTCACCCCTGGTTCCATCCCCTGCATATGTGGTGTAAAGGTGCTAGATGCGCATTGGTGGTTAAAGGAAAGGCGTTGCACCCTATTATCCTAAGGTCGCATAGTACATAAACCCATGGGTTGGGGCTTAGACCCAGCCTCTTTCCGTCCTCCATAGATATACATACACTTTATTTAAAATAAATTCGCTATGGTATAACAAGAAACAATGTGGCCAAATGGTAATTCGTCCTTCCACCAAGTCACTAGTCCATAGAGAGGTCTCTGGTTCAATTCTCAGGGAGACAAGAATTTTTGCATATACCAAACGAGCCAACCACAGAGTGCCATGAGGCAGCCAAAGTCTGGGCCATGTGGCACCGTTTAATTTGTCGGAGGATGCACCACTTGTGAACACGAGATTGGTCCAAATCTTCTTCCTAGTTAGCAACCGTACCTGCCATGTGTCATCATCCGGTAGGGCTTGTGGCACATGTACAAGTGTTCCACGTGTCACCCTTCAATGGTGACACGTGTCACATTTTGGATGGTCCATGTCAACTGTACGGAGCCCACTATGCCTCTTCCATGTCAGCATGATGATGTCATGATGACATCAGCGTTGAATTTTTTACTATTGACATGTTTGACTTTTTCTCTCTTTGGAAAAACAATCAGAGTGTGATAACTCTCGCATACGATGTCTACTTGAGGAAGAAAATATATGGTTGAAATCAACGTGACGAGCCAGTCACAATGGAATTGGTTTCATTTGATTCTGAGAATGTTCATTTTTTATCCTTTTTTGGACCTGGGAAGCCTCCTGGATCTGATTTTGGATCACACCTCCCCACTAAGGACCTTTTGGTCCCCAAAATGTTACTGACTAGTCAAGAAGATCGAGATAGGCCACCCAGCTTGTCCTCTGTCTTTGAACTTCGTCTTGTGCACCTGTCTCGTCAAGATCAACTATAACACAATCATGACAAATGACAGCATATTGTTATCCATTTGAACCCTGTCACATTTTATTGAAGCCACTATCATCCATGTAGAAAACATTACTAATGATAGCATCAAAAACACGATTGCAAATGAGCTAATATACTTGTAATATTTGCACGACATGAGCTTATCTTAAAGCAAACTGTGATTGATTTTCCATTCAACAATCATTTCATGTTCTTTCTTAAGATCAATTACTTCATTCGAAACAATTATTGGTTTGTTTCTTTCTTGCACTACCTTCTTTAATTGTTCCATTGTTTGAAGTGTTTTATTTTCCTTAACATGATGAGCATGAACCACATAGTCTTGACCTGCTTTGGTTAATTTATATTGATTCTTTGTCATGTAGAAGATTGTTTTATGATCATATAAGTATGGACTACCTAAGACCGATCCACATTCTCTTAATGGCACTACATCACATGTTATGTCGTCCACATACTTAGATGAAATTGCAAATTTGATTGTGCATTGTTTAACCCCAATTGCTTAACCAATTCTTCTGAGATTAGGTTAGATTGAGATCCACTATCAATTAATGTGTCTATCTTAGTGTGTCGCATGATTACCCTTATATGAAACAAGTTATTTCTACAATCAATGCCTTCACCAATTTTACTTGTCATACCAACCAATGAGACCTTTGATTCATCACCTGAATCTGATCCCAAGTCTTTGGGTCTTGTTGTCGCTGCAACTATTTGCTTCCCTTTCCTTTCCTTGAACCACTTTGGCCTCTTCTCAGGATGCAACTACCAGCATCTGTCGTCACCATGCCCCTCTTTCTTGCAATGCTTGCAAGAGGGATTCTCTTCCTTTCTCGCCACTGAACTTGCTTTTTTTCCTGTCCACTTCCTTTTGTCCTCTTTCCTTGAAGAAGATTCCCCTGAAACACCTGCTTTCCCTGCTTCAATATATGTCGTTTGAACAGAAACCTCATCAAGCTTAGTGGATCCAAACATGAATATAGTATTTCTAATATGTGCAAGTAAACCTCCTACATACTTCATAATGGTTTCCTGTGTATGTAAAGGGATATCTAACATCAATGCCATTTTTCGAAATCCATCAGTATACTCTTGCATTGTTTGTCCTTTTCTTAGTTTTAAATATTGTCATTCAATTAATGATTTTTATTTATAACCCAAAGGATAGAATTGCTTCCTAAGTGCAGAAATGAAACTTTGCCATGATGGAAATACTTTACCCACTTGTTGCATTATATTTTGCAACTTGCTTTTCCACCAGATGAGAGCTGTGTCTGCAAGTCTCAAAGAAGCCAACTTGATCTGTGTGGCCTCATCCTTGATCTGTTGCACATTGCAGTAAACATCCATCTCCCTGACCCAATTGTCAAGTCTCTCTGCATTAACTTCACCATCATATATGGGTAATTTGAATTTAACATCAAGTTTTAACAATGGCATTTCATTCTTATGTTTATGAATATGTTTCTTTGCATTGGATTTACAACCTGAACTTGAAGAAGAAGGAGAAGAAGGAGGTGTTGATGGAGGTGAAGGAGGAATCTGAGGAGGATCCTCTCCTTCTTCACTTTTTCCCTTTGAAGATTCACCCAGATTTGGTTTCTTACGTTCCAAGTAATCCTCGTACAAAAATTTCATCATCTCCGACATGGAAAAGAAATCTTTTTGAAACTCTTTCTCATCCTGAGAAAGTCCCTATTCTAATGGCATCTTCTAAGTGTGAGAAGATCTCTTTCTCAATCCAATTAATGGATTCTCTTAAACAGGCTCGCCTTCACCACGCTATATATTTTCCCTAGTTAACATGCAAAACTTAAATCCAAACGTGAACTAGCTCCGATACCACTTGATCCGAAAAGATCTTTTAATGACTATGGTTGAGTTATTAAGCATGTGTTGATTAACCAATTAAGGAAGTTTAATGAAAGAGGAAGAATATATGAGAAGTTATCAAAGCCACATAATCATGTACAAAACTGAAATGAAGCAATAAACAATAGCAAACCATAACACCAATGTGATAACGGAGTTTGACAATCTCGCATATGTCTCTGGGCCTTTGTATTAGTGGGTGATGCTTCTTTATTTTTGTTCAAAGATCAATAAGTACATCACAGTAGTGCCAAAAGGCTACAATATTGATCTAGTCTTATTCTCCCAGATCTATAGAACCCAACAGAAGAAATGACACTCAAATTGGATGATCGGAGCTCCCAGAAATGGCCTGCAAAGGTGCGCTCCTCAACAGCTTACCTGCATAAAAATGGATTTGGCTTGGCTTTCCCTCGGCATAACTCTGCTCTGACTGTCCTTTCATGGACTCAAGAAGGATTGGTTTATATAGGCCTGAAGTTGGTTATCATCCCCCAACTTCCTCCCAATATCTGGCCTCAAAAAGGGCCCAATATCCCCCCAAAATGGGCCAAATCCTCCATTAACAGGCATAAAATCAATAAAAATCCATAAACATATGGAAAAAACCCACTTTATGTTATATTATTGGGATTACCCCCTTTTAATGGGCGCGCTCCCCCTCTAAACTTGGTCATATGGTTTATTAGGTGGCCAAGCGCCAGCCCAAAGGGCTAGGCGTTGGCCCCTAACCCAAACTTTGTGGTCACCTGGTGATAAATGATAGGACCTCACCTCTGGATATGCGCCTCACCCCTGGTTCTAGCCCATGCATATGTGGTGTAAAGGTGCTACATGCGCGTTGGTGGTTAAAGGAAAGGAGACACACCCTATTATCATGTGGTCGCATAGTGCATAAACCCGTGGGTTGGGGCTTATTCCCAACCCCTTTCCGCCCTCCATAGATTTAGATAGAATTTATTTAAAATAAAGTCGCTATGGTATAAAAAGAAACAATGTTTCCAAATGGTAATCCATCCTTCCTCCAAGTCACTAGTCCATAGAGAGGTCTCCGATTCGATTCTCGGGGAGACAACAATTTTTGCATATACCAAACGAGCCAACCACTGGGTGCCACATGGCAGCCCAAGTCTTGTCCATGTGGCACCATTTAATTTGTCGGAGGATGCACCACTTGTCAACACGAGATTGGTCCAAATATTTTTCCCAATCAACAACCGTACCTACCACTTGTCTGCCCGATAAGTGTCCGTACCTACCACATGTCACCGTAGGTAGGGCCATGTGGCACTTGTACGAGCGTGCCACGTGTCACTCTTCTAGTGGTGACACGTGTCACATTCTGGTTGGTTCATGTCAAATGTATGGAGCCAAATGTGACTCTGCCACGTGTTATGTTTCTACGTCAGCATGATGACATCATCATGGCGTCATGTTGGCATCAACATTGACTTTTTTACTGTTGACCTATTTGACTTCTTGCATGTTTAGCAAAATGGTCAGAGTGCGATAACTCTCGAATACGATGCCCCTTTGAGGAAGTAAATATATGGTCGGAATCAACACAACGAGCCGGTTGCAATGGAATTGGTTTCATCTGATTCTGAGAACTTTCATTTTTTAGCCTTTTCTGGACCTGGGAAGCCTCTTGGATTTGATTATGGATCAAGTGTTTATCTATAATATTTAAGAGATCACTAATGCATCTTTATAATAATTTTTGGATCTACTTACAATAAATTTGGAAGGTATGGGTAAGAGAAGGGAATTGAAGGGGGGTATTTCTAAACTATGGAAGGGGAACTAGGGCTCCAAGGAGAGGCAATAAATCCATTTATTTAGTTCAAAATAAATATATGAATGAGATTATGTTTGGTAAATAGTTGACAATGGAAGGGGTCCTTAAAGTGGATAATGCCCCTATTAAGGGTTCCTTAGAATCCATCTAACCTTTCAATCTCAGGGCTCAACCATCCCTTTCAAAAAATGAGCCTTGAAAAGGTTATTGATGTGAATAACCCCAACATCCTCCTTCTATAAGAGACAATGTCAAATGGGGATAAAATAGTTAGACATCTAAGTAGATTGCTTGGGGTTGGGAGTTTAAATTCATTTATGTTAGAGGAAGGTATGTAGGGCTCATTAGAAAAGTTGAACATATGTTTATACCTTTGTTTATGTAATTGGAAACTTACATTGTTATGTAGGACAAAGAGGGAAAGTTTTGCGTTAGTGAGAATTTTGCATGCCCAGGTCTCAAAACTCATTCAATTTGAAAGGTTCAAATTGTAAATTATTTTTCAATTCATTTTACATAATCCTATATATTTAGTTTTTCATTTGCATTCATAGAAGACTCTATTGTGCAAAAATAGGCAAGAGATACCTAGTAAAACCCTAGAAATGCACAACGTGTTTGTAAAAAGTAAGTCAATATTTTATTATACCTCATATTTGAGTTGTGCAATTTGTTGGGGGTGTGCTTTATCATATTAGACCTGTTCATGTTGTTAATTTTGCAATTGCAATTTTAAAAATGGTTGTTGTGCAAAAGAGGCAAAGTTTGCCCTGTAAATTGGAAGGTCAAAATTGTATTAAGCGACCATATTAAAATGCATGCCCAAGCTTCCCTGTAGCACCTAAAATCATTTTATAAATTGTAAGATGAATTTATTTATATTTTATATTTACATGTGTCATCTAAAGTGAAATTTAAGAACATGAGAGGTTGATTTCATGCACCTAGATTTGAGATTTCATGTAAATATGAAGTCAAAACTGTCTTAAAGTAAAATCCATGCCCTAGTCTCAATTTTGACCCAAATTGAGTGGTTCAAGTTGAAGAAAGTGTTATCTGTAATTTTACACCTAAATATAATGTTATATTGGAAATTTTAAACAACAAACTACATGATGTGCATAAAGACTAAGAATTGTCTTGTAAAATTGAAGGGCCAAATTGTTAAAGTTGGCTATAGGAAAGTGCACACCCAAAGTTTTTTTTGTTAAAAAAAAATTGTATTACCTCAAAAATTCAAATAACATATACATATGGATGAACCTGTGGTATGTTCTTCCAAAAAATGGAAACCAGAACCAGACCCCATTACCATACTAAATGTCTTACTTAAAATAAACTAAAATATATGATAAAGAAGGAGGACAGAGGCTGAGATTGTGCTCTTCTAATAAGTAGAAAAATAAAGATAAACATGATAATGTCAAATACCAAATGCACCTTGATCACCATCAGTTGGCGGAGAGTGAGGCGGAATTGGAGAAAAATTAAATGGCCGACAACAAATCGGGAAACATCTTTTTTCCGACTCAATTGAAAGAGATTCGAAGAACATATTGAGTCGACAATTGAGAATTTCATGGTGGTGACGTTGGTCCGTAGTGTCCCTACGAAGGTCAAACATGATTTGTAATTTCTCTATAGAGAAAATTTGTTGAGAAGTCATCGCAGGCACAACATCCTCGATCTGTGTAACCTTTGTAATCCGACCCACATTTTCTGAGGCCTCTTCTTCAACATACATAAGAGTCATCTCTTCAGGAAAAGGGCAACCACAATACTTGTCCATCTTCCATTCCAGAGAGTTTTCATCCCCATGAACTGGGGGGCACTGTGCATTCATTGGGGGAGCCATCATGGGATCCTCCATGGACTGGAATGGAGTCGTTTGGACCTCCTCCTCTATGAAGACTAGGCCATAGTCATAAACATCCCATCCAGAACAACAAAATTAAACCAGATCCTACCATGGTAAGTATCGTAGAGAAGGAGTGGACAGTTATCTATACCCAAGTACCAGTGCTAATGGAAACCACTGCCATGCCAAACCTGCACATTAAAACCACCCAGCAACACAGACACCCACCCATATAGTCAACATTAAAGAGCTACATCGGGAGCTAAATAAGGAAGAGGGTGGTGACGGCCTTCCGTGGTAGTGTTAAGTACATGTTTTCCAAGTGTCACCCCATCCGGGGAGGGACAATCTCTCTAGGCTAAACCAAGGAAATGTAAAAGTAGAGAGGGAGTTGGAGTAAGAGTGGCTTATATTTTAATATCTTCACCTTCCAGGGACACCCCTTCATTGGCTAATTTGTCAGAAATTGTGTTGGCCTCTCTTCAAACATGGGAGGGGACTAGGATGAAAGAGGGGCATAAGAGGGAATGAAATACTTCCAGTAAACTGAGAAGACGCTAACTTGGTGAAACTTGTATAGGGTCAGAGACATTAATGATTTTAGTAGCCAAGGAAATTATTACATGTGAATCCCCTTCAATAATCATCTGATTTAAACCCAAACTAGAAGTGAGTTGAATGCCACGAATGAGTCCTTAAAGCTTAGCGGAGTTGTTGGAATCAAAGCCTAGATTACTTACCAGGATGTGGATAATTTGTCATTTTCTATCCCTGGTAACCACCCCAAAACTAGTTGGTCCTGGGTTTCCTTTGGACACTCCATCAAAGTTAAATTTGAAGAAACCAAAGGGAGGGAAATTCCAAGATTTGGGACTTGGGGTGTGCATGGGATTAGGGTTAGTATTGATGAGGTATTGACTGGAGTTTAGATTTAGATGTCATTAACAAAGGATGGTGTTTTCACTAGGGTTGCATGAGAGATCTTCTTAGGTCCATTGTTGGGATCAGATAGTCTCTTAGATACATGCAAAGATCTTGGACCATATAATGGGAGGTGAGGAAGGTTTAGAATGGAAGACTCTTATTTTTCTCCTTCCAGATTTTCTAGACCACAAATCCCGGTAACAGCTACCAAATCCTATTTAGAATAGGATTGTTGAAGGCGTTTTATCCCCAATGCCCAGGGTATTCATTATATTGGCTCTATTTATGTTTGTTTTCCTCGTGATTTGTGCCACCTAATCCCAAATTTATGAGATGAAAGATCAATGGTAGTAAGTGTTCTTTTGATTCCTCGTGTTGCAAAAAAACATGATAGACAGATAGCCCAATAAAGTCTCTTTTGTGGAGGTTATCCCATGTGAGTATACGGTTATGCACAAGTAATCATAAGAAAGGGGAGATTTTCGGCCAGAAATGCGGATGCGAGACAATGTCCCAAATGTTTTCCTTTGGATGGAGTGAAAAGTGCATTCCCAAAGTTGGATAAGCCTCCATAATTTAATATTTATGTTGTAAATTGATGATTATAATATTTTTAACATGTTTGTACAATTAGGAGTGCATTTAAACTCCAATAAGGATGATTTCTATGCACAAAGATTCATGACCTTTTGATGAATCAGAGGATGGTGGGTGATGAGAGAAATCAAGGTCAATGACTTCTAACCAAAGAAATTATACATAGAAAATGGCATAAAACTTAACAACGCATAATTAACCCATATATAAAAAAAAAAATTAAAGAGAATAACTCATAGAAAATATAGAGTTTGTTCACCTCCAAATTGATTGATTCAAGTTGGTTGAGAGTCTGTAATTTATCTTTTTACATTTGCATATACCTTTGTTTGTGCATTTAGAGAAATAAAACCTTTTGTTGTTCAAAAATACCAATAATTGTTTTATAGAATGAAGAGGTCAATATTATAGGAAATGTTACAAGTTACATGGTTGTAGAAAAGTAGTACATCTGTATATGCCTTTGTTTGTGCAATTTAAAACTTAAAACCCTTTGTCATGCAAAAAGACCAAAAGTTTTCTTGTAGGACAAATAGAGCAATTTTGCGTTGGTGTAAATTATGCCTTGGTGGAAAATGCATGCCAGGCTACACTAAAATGCACTCTCGGGTCTCAAAACTCATTCAATTTGAGTGGTTCAAATTTTAAATTATTTGTGAAGTCATTTTCCATAAACCTATATACTTATTTTTTCATTTGCAATCATAAAAGACTTTGCTTTGCAAAAATAGGCAAGAGATGCCTAGTAAATTCCTAGAAATGTCCAACCTATCTTTGGCAGTTCTAAAAATTTGTTTGACAGATTTGTAAGTTTTGAATAAGGTTTTATATTCTTCTTAGCCAAAAGTTTTGAGATATGATCAGAGGTGCCTTGGATATAGGGAAGAGAAATGAGAGCTCGAGGCAGGGAGGAGGATGAGGTGATTTTTTATTTACATTTTGGATTGTTGGTTGAGCGGAAGGGATGATTGATTTGAGAGAGAGAGAGANCCATTAGACATAAAGCCCTTGGTAAGGTGGGATTTTTCCTCCGTGAGGAATTGAGGGGCGGATGTGCGAATGGCTCGAATAATCAGGGTTTTGAGGACATCGTACTTTTGGAATGGATGATGGTGGGAAATCACATTAAGGTATCTATCAGCACTAGTAAATTTGGGTCATTTTCCAACGACAAATTCGACGTAATGTCGATGTACGGTTGTCGTGATCCCAATAAAACTTAGCCCCCCAAAACATCAATTATGGTACTATCTCACTTCCGACGGATACCCTGATCATCTCACTTCCAACGTCTTTGACGGACACGTGGTGTCGAAGGCCCAATTCTACAGTGACGTAAATGGTCGTCTCACTTCCGACCTTTTCATTCATTGGAAGTAAGACGAATGAGTGCAACTATTATTCTACTAAGTTTCCATATTGACCATGTTTTAGTAGTCACAAGTTAGACGGAATAGAAACTATTCATCGACAAAGAATCTAAATCGGCTACATTATAGTCGTCGAAAGTGAGATGAACTAGAAACTATTCGTCGATGAAGTTTCTATATTGGCCATGTTTGATTCATTGGAAGTAAGATGGTATTTAAACTAGATTCGTCAGAAGGTCAACGACATATAACCTATTCATCAATGAATTTTCTATATCATCCACGTTTTAGTTCATCGAAAGTGAGACGAGGGGGCATTAGAAGACCGACGCATTGTAATTGCCTTAAAAATATATATAAATTCGTCATCTCTTTCAGGCCTACATTTGATGGAACATAATCCTGTTTTTTTATTTCCATGTCCTGAATTCCTGATTTTTTATGTTAGGTGTGGTTAGTTTCCATCAAGAACAACAATTTCACTTGCACATAGTCATAATTCCCTTATATTTTCATGGCAGTAGTTTTCCATCATTTTATTACAACAATACTATGCCCCCCTAATCCCCCTTTCTTTTCCCCTCCCATGGACTCATAATCCCCTATTCTTTGTCCTTTTGCAACCTATGATGTATTTATATTGTAATTCATTGTATAATTACAATCTCATATGTTAAACATATAGTCATTTCATCATATACATCAATGATATAAGGGATCAAAATTGGAGTATTACAAAGCTTAAACAAGCAAAGTACTTCAAATGGATGAGGGTTTTGCAGCAATTTCACTTGGTTATCTAATACAATATGGGAGCCACCAATAAAATAGAAGATATGCTTTCTAGAACTCTAATGAAAAAAATTGTAGCTTTGGGTACTATCACAAAACTTGGGCAATTCACACATGAAGTATTCCATAACGAATCCAAGAGAAGGAATACCTATTGTAATTGAAATGTGTGACTTGGTTCCTTATAGGGAAGGTTTCTGGTATGGAAATGAGTATGGAAATGCCTAGGAAACCTCTGTATAAAATTACCCAAAGGTTTCTTATACAAAAACATATAGGAAATGTTTCCTAGCATATTCTAGTATAGAAATGTTCTTAAAGTAGTATAACGGATAATTTCTTCAATTTATTTCTTAAATTAGGTGTGGGTCGTCCCAATGACTTGAAAACTTAAAAAAAAAAAAAAAAATTGATAACACGACAAAGAAACAATGATTAAAAAATAAAGAAATTTTGAATGTTTCCACCAATGATGTTGTAATATACCTAATTACTATTACTCACACTTACTAATTATTATGTAGAGTCATGTCCATTAGGGTCACATCTCTCATATCCTATATATGACAATCTTCTTCACTGCACATCACCATATACATGTTGTAACCTTTTACATTTGTTATACTTTGTTTCTGTCAGTTTCAAATTTGGACTATATGGCCTTGTTCCTTTATCTAGGAATGTTATCGCATTCTATTACTATAATAAGGTATATCACATACAGATATACACTAAGAAAAAAAAATGCCCTACCTTCTCATACATCTATTGTCTCTTTTTATAGTAGCAGTTTTCAACAATATGTCCTATTCTACCACAGTTAAAGCATTTGAGAGGAGACTTACCTTTGTATCTTCCACTTCCCTTCTGAAACCTTCTTACAANCACTCCAGTATGCATAATTTCTTCCATCAAATTTTTGAATCCCATTTGAAATGTGCTCATGGTCATCCATCTTTGCTCAGTATTTTCCTCCCAATGGTTAAACTATTCTGAAGGCAACCTGCTCTGATTCCAATTGTTGATACTGAGAGGGGGGTGAATCAGTATCAAGTACAATTTAAACCTTTTTTAAATTATACTTAAACCATTCAACTATATCCAATGAGAAATGAACAATAGTATAAGAGTTACACCAATACACCACAATACACCATGCACAATATGTGAGAAATAATCAATAGTTATTGTTCAAGGGAAGTAATTACTTCCAAAGGTAGCTACAACTTCCAAATGTAAAGGGAGGGATAAACCTCTAAGAGGAATATACAGTACTCCAATATCAATATAGGATTTAATCCTCCATTCTTTCCCCTTCCTTCCACCCAAAAACAAGTTATAGAGAGAATGGTAGACTTTGTTCAATTATGGTTTATTTAGGAGACCGAACTTGCACAGAATGCCTCGCGCTCAATATTTAACATCAGATTCTGAAAATCTCACACAAGAAAATAAAGTCCATACTCTTTCTAATTCAATTTGTCCCACTTCATTTGGATTATCTATGAAGAAGTTATGACTATTTTACCTGGAACACCTGTTTATTGACTAGCTTCAGGACTAGTCAAAAACCCTATCGTTCACAGAGTGTATCTCCATAATTATAGTGAATCAAGAGCTGAAATTTTTACCACAAGTACCTTGATATGTCTTCTCAATACCATAGCAATTTCACCATCTGAATCGTTCTAGAAAAAAAATTATAGCAAAAATGGTAAGATGACCTGAAAATAACATACCTTAGAACACATCACCAAAACACTTCATCCTCCCTTGAAATTCGGCCCTCTTTACTTCTGATTTCCTCTGAAATTCGACTTGTGTATCAAATGAATGTATAATTATATTTATTTATACCATTTATGTCACTTCCTTTTAACATTAGAGCCGACCTGACAATTTCTTATTTTGTAATTCCTTTCTTTAATTATCTTCAGGGCCTACATGTACTTCCTTCTTCAATTCACTTTGTCATCTTCAAAAATTCATTTCTCCTCAACCATGAGGATCCACGTGACGGGACACATACCACCGGAAAAAACATGATGTATACTATCCATCCATGGGTCTTGTATCTACATGTGCATTTTCCTTCATGTCCAAATACCTTCATCAATCTTATGGTCCAAAACCCATGACTAGGGTTGACATCAATGAAAACAACCAATCTTCCAACATCTATAGCTTAAAATCCAATAGTTTTACCAATGTGATAGGGATAAATAATAAATTGTAAGAAACACTACTTATTGCACATGGACCCTTCCACAAAATGTTCATGTTGCTCATTGTAGCATTTCAAGTGTTAAAGAGAGAAATTATTTGAGATGCATCAATATGGGATTCATTTTTATATCAATACAAGTTTTAGAGTCCCACATTGTTTATCAACAAAAGTAAGCAATCAAGACAAACTCTCAAGAGAAACACTTTTCTGAAATAAAGAATCAACTCAAAGTATCACAAGGTCTATCAACTACAAGAAAAAAATAAGTTCATACAAATTTTATTATCATAAACTTCATGGTGTGCCTCAAAAATTAGGAGACAAGAATATTCAAATCAATCAACATGCAAATTTGCAATACATGTTTGACTAGTCATCTCATTGGTATGGGTATATGGCAATCATTATCTCATATGGGAATTTTGCACAGGTTTAGTATAATAAATGAGAAAAAAAAAATCATTTAGTCTAAACATTGCCAAGAGAGATCCAAATCTACATAAATGTCAAATATGGATACACATGAGCATTGGAATACCTACGCAAACCCCTAACAATATGCTCCTCAATGGGTTTGAAAGTGCTCCTCCATATGAAAACAAAACTCTTCTCAAAGTGAAAGAGTAAGCACATCGTTTGTTGGAGGAATACTTTTTGAATTGCAAGCATAACAAGTAGAGAAGAAATCTATTGAAATTTAACAACCTAGCAACACCAAAAACATTTATTGAATTACACACCTGCCAAGCAAAGAAGAAATATATTCAAATCAAGCAACATGTTTTGTTAGGTTCGTGTTGTAGATACAAATTTTAAAAATATTTTTAATAAGTATAAGATAGTGAGATAAAAAATTGTAACATTATAGTTATTGTATCTCTTAATTTAGAGACTATGAAAATTATCAACTTAGAGATCGTGCAAATTTATGAGGTGTTGTACACTATGTATGTAAGTATAGAGTTTAAATCCAAAATACTAAATTCAATGGAAACTATGAGAAAGCAAATGGTCAACCTTAATAACTCATTCTAATCTTTCTCTCATACATTTGGGTCCATGAATTTCACTCTTATCTCTTTTGACAATGTGAAAAAGATAGGTGAAGGTCTAGGGTCATTGCCTCTTGGCTGAGAAATCAATTAAATGAAAATGTATCCCTGAACTAATGATCTTGTGTTGTTACTAGACTATTCAATCCTTACAACACTAAGCATCATATGCTAGATTCATAGGATCCAACCAAGGTACTCAACATTGTAAATTAAATGCATTAAAGGAAATTACATGAATTAAATTTGTTATCCAAAGGAATACAAGAAATGAAGAAAGTGGTGGAAAATAAAGTAAAGGAAACTAGTGCCATGTTTTCAATAGGAGTGTGTCTACTTGCAAAAGAGAAATAAAAGAAAATAAAGAAACTGGTTACAAGGGTTCCTAGTCCTTTCCTTGAGTGGTCCCTACTCAAGGAAGTTCTTGGAACCCTTGGAGACACTCAACACTCAAAAATTCAACAAACTTGGTCTCCTTTATTCATAAAAATTCATAGAAATTGAGGGTAGAAATCTACCTCTTCTCTTCAATTTGAGTTATCTTGAACAATAATAATGAATTGGAATAACAATATTAAAAACTAGTCATCTACTCTATCAACTATGTTTTGTTTGTACTAGAATAGTTATATCTAACCCATCCAATTAATCCCTTGATTGGTTTGATTTGTCCTTTGACTTCCTAATTCTATGCAAGATGTATCAAGGGACTATTCCCCCTCTTATTCAATTTGAATCCCCTATAACAACAACTTGAATCGACTGAAAACATTATGCTCGAATCTAAGTGATGACATCTTTGATGATTGTGAAGGAACAATATCCCTCAAATTTCTCATTCATCCAGCAAGGTGGTTTGGATTAATAGGTGAATGATATCATCTTGACTTGTGTATCAAATCCATTCACCAAGGCTACATTGTTATCCTACTTGGAAACAACATTAGTTCACATCTGCAAAAGACACAAAAATCATGAAAAGACACTTCAATATCAATCATATATCACATTCATCTTGGAATCAAGTAAATCATATCTGATTAGATAAGCATGGGTCATAAAATCCACATTGGTCATCAAAAAGTATTTATGTTCCATAGGAAAATTTTGGCTTGGAAGAGAAAATGTATTAAAAATAGACATGGGATGGACTATATAATAGAAAAATTGGAAGGAACATATAATGGAACATATAATAAACTTGGAGAAAACCTCCCTCGATCTGAAGGAGCAACAACGAAGTCAAAATTGACTATGTTGTTGCTCTGTTGGGTCGATGGAGATTTACTCCAAGATTAAATGGCTCCAATAAATTATTCTCTACTGACCAGGGCCAACCACGTGAAGGTGGAATCTCCTATGGCTCCTCTACCTTGCCCGCCTCCCCCACCCTCTCACATCACTCTCAATTCCCCAACACCCAATCTATATTCTAATAGAAAAATATGCATTAAAAATATTCCAAATTGATCAAAAGTGTTTGTAAAGCTAAGCAAGAAAACTAAGATAATATAAGTACAAATTTGTTTGATTTCCTTTTGTTTTGAACATAAGTACTACAAATTAATAGAATTGGATTTGTTTTATTTCTCTATCCATATTTTACTAATCATCTATATTTCATATTTTACTAACACAAGTACAAGAAAGTATGCAATAACTCATTCAAAGGCAATGCAACAAAAAGTATGCAAGAACTCATTCAAAGGCCTATGTCATAAAAAATGGTTTTTATATATGAGTTTTATCATCCAAAAAATGTTCTAACTATACTAGATATATGTACGTCGATTTGTCTTATAATAATATTATACATCACCATTTGCTTTTAGGACTCTTCTAATGTGCTTTCCAATTCTTAAGTAAATCATCAACATACACATCTTTGTTTTCTGGGGGCTCTTCAGGTGTGGATTTTTCTTGACTCCTCTCATGTAAGAGAGCATGCATGGTCTTGTACTGATGGCGTGCAAGTTGTTGTGAGGGGCATCCCTTACAAAAACAAAAAATATTAAATTTATATGGCCAATTTATAAATATCAATGAAGTAGTTCAGTAATATTAAAAAAAACCTTTGCAATGTAATTATTTACCTGGCGCACTAGTCAGAACCGTTGGAATCGTTGTCGGCATGTACTCCTCTTCAGGTGAAGGATTCTTAAGTATGACATTCTCTTCCATTGAAACTACAAAATTTATAAGGACACAATCGTAAATGTATAAGTAAAAAAAAAATAGAAGTACAAAATTTATAATTACAAAATTATTAAGTATATGATTAATATACAGCCATACTACTATCATGGGCCTAAGTCGTAGGAACATCATGGGGATCCATCCCACTAGAATGGGGATGCTCGGGAGCACCATGTTGTGGCGACGTTGCACTATCAATGCATTGATCTTCAGTATGAATGGGCTCATTGATAGTGTTGCTCCCCTGATTAAAACAAAGTGACACATTAAATTTATGGAAAATATCAAACATGAATGTATTTTATAAGTAATGAAAGGTTAATGTGGATTGATTTTTATTTACCTTATCCCGCAAGATGGATCTTTGGGTCTACCCCATGATTTTCCTTTGTTCGACGACAACTTGATAGTTATACCTATAACCAATCTAGAGGTCTTCCTCTGTGGTTTGGCTTTCGAATCCGTCACCCTGCATTGCATAAGAGTATGTATTTTTAATGTTATTGGTTGCAATTACCTGAAAGTTGGAAGATGATACAAATAATATTGTTAAGATGTTTGGGTGCCTACAATTCATGACTGTAACTTCATGTAGCCTCCCTGGCCTAGCTTGTGTTGGCCATGTTTGGAAATCTTTTATTTCATTTTATTCGAAGTGTAAGGAAACCTAGCATCCAAAGTTTCAATTATGTTATATACCACACTTTTATTTAGATCTAAAAAAAATTAAAGGTATTGAATTCAAAATGTAATTTATCTTGGGGTACCAATTGGTGTTTTTCTTTATTTTCTCAATTTTGTTTCCTTTGCATCCTTAATGAGGGCCTTCCACTCCCTCTCTATAACTGTGGGAGGGCGCTCATACCTAGGATTCTTTTTCAAGTGAACCCTAAACACATCTCATGTAGATTTCAAATATTGGCCAGCTAAAGAGGTGGTTGTTTCTTTATTGAATGTGTCTACTCTTAAGAGGCCTTCAAGATAATCCATAAGTTCTTTTTTGAGGTTGGAATTTTGGGAATTCCACCTCATGCATATGGTTGGCCCAAAAGTCAACAATGTTTTGGTCTCCAAGTTCCTATAAAAACGGGTGTTTCCTACACACACAAATATATGATCATTAATTTAAAAATAATAATATAGATGTTCTATGTTTGAGATAGACAACATGAAATAGTTAAAATATTACAAAGTACCTGGGAGTCTTATTTTCTTTAATGGAAGTCATTACTCATTGACCATAAATATGCAAGGAAGGGTCATTGTGTTGGTAACATGTCTCACTCCAGGAAATGCAACTGTATAATCCACATCATCAGGCTCATCTCTATCACCACCTCCAGATCCTGGATGTGTGGTTGCATGCAGGTGCGTGTCATGGATCCCATTTAAAGGTGTGGAAGCTAGAGAACTAAATAGTCTGGCAGGTATATGAGGGTATGCATCAGGAATATGTGTCATCTGTGCAGTTCCACAACTACCAACACCAGGCTGACCAAGCTCCAAATAACTCTATATAAGAAAGAAAATTTTTTTTTTTAGATAATGTAAAAGTTAAAAAACAAACTTTCATAATTGAACTTATGACATAAAAAAATCACTTTAAATTATGGTTATTATCTTCTATGTCCTAATTTGTTTTATAACTAGTTTGATCATTTGTTTGACCTTGGGATTTGGATCTTCAAGGTCTAACAAGCGAGCAAGTTCCTTGTTCGCTTTAATGATCTTCTTATGTAACATTACCATTGGGTTGGGGGATGAATACAAGTCCTCCTCGTCAGTAGAATCATGAGCATCATGGCTCGTAGACTACATATTTCAAAAAAATAAATGTTATTTCAGTTATATAAACAAATAAAGTAATTGATCACCACACAAATAAAATTATATAAACAAATAATAAAATTCATGTATAATGTAAGTTGCAATTTTTAATCATTTACATGTTCTGCGGCTGGG
Organism: Picea sitchensis; assembly: GCA_010110895.2. NCBI lineage: Eukaryota > Viridiplantae > Streptophyta > Pinopsida > Pinales > Pinaceae > Picea > Picea sitchensis. The sequence continues at coordinate 62,353 of SNQJ01S0010056.1, read as the reverse complement.
CCTTTTCCACGATCATCCTGCCACATTATATTATAATTAGAACCCCGAAATATTTAAAAAATTATTAAAGATAAAAAAAAAATGTTTGTCACTCAAATAAAATTATATAAACAGATAATAAATTTCACATTAAATGTAAATCAAAATTGTTAATCATTTACATGTTAAAGATAAAAAATAATAATAATAATGCAATAAGTAGAGGTTTCTTAAAGAGGTGTTGCATAAGTACCCACACACTATTAGTCGATGTATCTACTCGATTCAAATGGTAATCCACTAATAACTCTTCCCCGAGGGCTATCTTCTTTATTGTGCACACGACTACTCGATTCCCTTCGCGTCCCTCATAAATGCAATATGGTTGTTTGTTTGTTGTCCCAGGTCGTGTGTTGTTTATAAACCCTATGATATTGTCAGAATCTTTAAGCCTTCCATCAATGTAGATATCCCCTCCCTTATTTTTATCGTTGCTTATTAGTTGTATATAATTTACGGCGAGTGCATATCTCTGCATACTTCGCATGTACCGGACCAACCGCATCCAATCGCTATAATCATAACACAGTCTAACATAGTCCATCAATTTAGTTACTGTATTTTATTTTACAATTATTCCATCCATGGAAAATAGCCCCATGCCATGAAGGGAGGATGGTGCAATGTGATACGTCATATTGTTGACAATGAAGTCAGTTTCCAATGGAGGCAATTCCTTAGGTACCCATTGTTTCACCAAATTCTTATACTTGAATGGCACATCTATGTCTCCTATGCTCTCATCATTATAAGAGCATGATCCTCCTTTGGAAAGAAAAATTTACATGCGTCTACGAAATTTTCTTCTGACCTTTTCACCTCTAGTCATTGTTCGCATATCAAATCTACTAGATGCAGTCACATTTCCATCTGTTTGTCCCGAGCTTCCCTCACTCGAGGAAGAAATATATGACAGGTACCTATTTGATTGTACCTTGAGTCGATTCAACCTAGACAATGAACATCATAGATTTGAAACAAATAAGAAAACATTAGCAATAATAATTTAAAAATTATCACATAATAATAGAATGGGGGTGTGTAGGTGGGGCGTGGGCACTTACATACCCAAAAATTCATTAAGGTGCACCTACAACCCTAATAAGGAGAAAAGTCCCTTTTCGATTAAAAATATAAGAGAGTGGCCCCTTAATGATGCTTAAAAATGGTAAGAATGACATATAGGCTTATAGCCATAAAGAGCATGATCTAGTTCTAGTTCTAGAGTCTCACTTTATTGGGGAAAGATGCCTTCTTTCACCTCATTATGCAATTTAGTCTTAAACCTATGGCCCTTCTAGTTAGGGCTTAATTATGGCTAATGTTCAAATGTGTGTAAGCCACAATTAGTAGGGCACTTAATTGACTGTATCAAGTATTCTAAGAGTCAGTTAGTCCTTGTTAAACAACTTGAATTTATTTTGTTTCATTTTCTACTTACTACGACAACCGGGCATCACTACACAATCAACTCCACACAGAATCAACTCTACTTCACATAGTTAATGAGGTTTATACAATAATGTTTATAAATAAAATGAAATAAAACATTTTTAATTTCAACACAATATCATAAAACATAACTTAACCTTTTGAGAAATCAAATATGAGACAATAAATTGATATTTTGAGAAATCAAATTTGAGACAATAAATTGATATTTTAAATTCCATATATATATCAAAGTTTGAATAGTTACACCGTCAAATACATAGGTTCCACATTCATTTTAGGATGATAACAAAAACTAAGACATTTAACTCTAAAATTCTGAATTCTAAGCCATCATTTTAAGATAGATCACTTCATACTTGCAATTCAAACCTACAAAAGTAAACAGAATTCAAAAATTAAAAATTTACAATTCAAACATGCAAAATAAAACAAAATTCAAAAATTAAAAATTTACAATAAAATTTATGTACAAATTTAAAATTAAGTGTACACATGTACCATTTTAGATAAAATAAAACAAATTGTGATTAAAGAAAAATTGACATACATACCAAAAGAGTTAAGTCTCATCCTCCAACATACTCCTTTCCACCAAATATAATGTAAACATATTTTCCACCAAATATAATGTAAACATATGTAACAATAAAAACAATAATAAAAAAAAAAAAAAATAACACATATTAGCATATATACTTTAACTAAATATTCTCCCTCACAAAGTTCCAAAACTTCCAAAATAGTTACTCTCCACATTACGCATACATGATTTAAACAATTTGTAAAACCTTAACTAAAATCTTAAAAAAAATTAAAGAGAAAAATTGTGTTCTTGGTAAGAAATTTTTGTGTTCAGAGTTAGATAATAATCTGAAAATAAATATAGAACTGTGTATGAATAAATTTCACAAATCTCCATATTAAGTCATTCTTCCAATGAAATGCATATCTTCTTGTGGATAAAGTCTCAAATCCTTTAGGTGAAATTCTCATCCCAGGTGATCTTATTTGATCTTATTTACTCAACAGTAAAATACTAATCTCCTCAACAGTAAAATACTAATCTCCTCAACAATAACATCCTTCTCTCATCTTCTACAGTGGTCACATAATCAAATTCCATAAAGCCATTTCAAATTAAATGACTCATAAATCTTCATATTAAGCCATTCTTCCAAGAAATTACTTATATCTATGAAAGTTCACAAATCTCCATTTTAAAAACCATTCTTCCGGAAAATACGTATCTTCTCTTTCTGCAGTGGAGTAGATGTTCTCATATAATCTTTCATGTACATGAAAACAAAAATATATACATATATTAAGTCATTCTTCAAAAACCATTTAAATCTTTCATCTTTCGGATGTATTCATATTACATATAATCAAATGCTCTTTGAAATTATATGTGAGTTATCTCACACATACATATAAAATATGTGTGAGCTAGCTCACATATACATATACATAGCTTATTTGTAAATCTACTTGAATGTTGGTTTTTGTGGTTAGTAACCAATTTAGTTAAGAGTTTGACAATACCCTAGCAAGAAGGAATTCACTTCGTTGTATGTAGAAAACACAAATGTCCATACTACGCCATTCTTGTACAAGAAGGCAAGGAATGCAATCGAATGAAATTTAGAAACTTTCCCTTTTCTGATGTGGGATAGAGTTTGTTATCAAATAATCAAATGTTCAAGTTCAAAATTAGGTATTCATCATGATCTAAACTTAAATAAATTTGAATGTACCATTTAAGACAATGATAAGCTTATATAGGGGTTCTATATATTTCAAAATAATTGATTAAAGTGTTGAATAGGAAAGGCTAAACTAAAAATTTGATAAAAGTAAAAAATATAAGCTTATTCAACATAAGCTTGAACACTTTTATATAAAACCCCAACATAAAAGCAAATTAAAACTCACTAATGTGAAATGAACATACATTTATGAATCATCATGAATGGATGCATCATTCCCAAGTATGGGTGTTTCCTCCGCTTCTTCCTCAATCCCAATCTCTCTCCCAAGCACACTTTCAGGTACTCTCTTCTCCACATTACCCTATATAACACATTTCAAATTTGAAAATTTGAAAATTAAATTTAAATGATTTTAACACATTAAATTGTAGTTTTAAATTTTGAAGCATGTAATGCATGTGATGTGCCAACCTATGATTCAATAAATTAAATGTTGTTTAAGACATTCTTCTTTTAAATTAATAATTTAATTCGCAATTTGCAATTTTAATAAATAACTAAATTTGTTTTCAACATGCAATGATACATGTGAACTCACACCCTCTTCAAACTCTCCCAATGAGAATTGAGACAAGCATGCCCAAGTAGTAGGAGATGGAATAGGGATTTGTGAACAACACAACTAAAAACTAAATCTAGGATTCAATGTGTTCAAATTTATACAAAATTATAAATATTGTTGATCTTATTCAAAAGATTGAAGATTGGACAACTAAAGTGTTCATCTATGGATATTAGAAAACACATACCTGATTCAACCCATCCAAATTTAAACTTGTGGAATCAAGTCCTCTATTTACTAGAAATTCATTTAACATATCTCCAAACTGCGATTAATAACAATAACAACTCAATTATTTATATAGATACAATGATATGTATCTAGATCTAGAATTAGAAGTAAACTATCCTAAAATGTGTCAAAAAATTACTAACTAGAACATATATCAATCTGTTGTTCGGTTTATCATTCTGAATAACCTCCTTCCAACCATCACGACAAAATTTTGCATACTCTTTAAGATCTTCTACTAACATGGTATCTAACTCCGCATCTGTTTTATAAACAAATATGGCCCGAGAATTGGCTTTTACTCGCTGACGGTTCAAACCAACATCAACGCCATAAAAAATCGATTCCAAATTTTCCCTGATTGCATTCCTAGCCTCTTTGACAACCTATAATGAATCTCACAACTCTGAATGTGAAGCAAATTCCCATGTTGGGCAAGATACTAAAGTTCGTAGAGGCCCCTACAATGTCGCATTTCGATATGCCCGTTTTTCGATCATATGTTTGTCATTTACCAGCCCCATAATAATTGGATGGTAGACTAGTATAATCAAGGTGCATCTCCATGAAAAACTCTGCATAAAAGTGTCTTGCAAAATAATGTGGAACCCCATCGTTCCACAGCAATTTCTCATATGCTGCAAAAAATCGATTATACAGATGTCATGCAATGTCGGGGTGCTTAAAATATTGCACCTTCAACATCTTCTGCTTTGGCCCATCTTTGAAATTGAAAATCAAAATTGTGTTTTCTTTTGAAACTTTATTTTTTACTGTGTCCCATTTATCAGGGCCCATCACCTCTGACTTTCGTCACCTCATCAAATAAATAAAATTGTCAGTGGTTGGCCCCATCTTTTGATATCTGTCTATAAAGTTTTGCAATGAATGCAAAACAATCTGCAAGTTTTTTTTAATCTCCCGAGGGAAATCAAAGATCTTCAAATCATTTTTCAACCTACTTTTAACACTTGAGCATCGCTCAAGGGTCATTGCTTCAGTAATCCCTTCCCAGGAAATTTCATCACCAACATCAGAAGGATAGGTGGACGTAGGTGTGTAATCTTCTGTTTCTTGATAACCCTGCCTTCTAAATCCACTTTCACCCTCTGAACCAACATTAGAATATTCGTGACACCCGCTATATCTTTCATTGTCGTCCCTCACTCTAAAATCATTGTCTACACACACATTTGAAAGTAATTACAACATTTAACTTGACATAAATTTACATACACAAAAATATAACAAAAATAAACAAAATCAAAGAAAATTACCAAAAATATTCTCTTGTCCTGAGGTATTCCCTACATTCTCAGGTGTAGAATTATCAATGTGCAACCTATCTAAGAAGGTTGCATCCATAGCACTTGCTTGAACACATTCTAGAGTTGATCTATTCACAGACTTGTTTGATAATCTCCTCTTACGAAATTGTCGATGGTCACTCGAAGTCTCAGTCGAATAAGGGGTTCCTCTTCTTCCTTATTGAGAGAGCCTAGAGTGTTTGCAAGGAATTTTTGGAGACTCTCATCTCGACATCTCGCCTCAATATATATCCTTTGGAAATTCATGAAAATTTAATCATAAGACAAGTACGACTTAATATCTCCAACATTGACCAACAAAAATTATGAAGAAAAAAAAAATAAGACAAAATTAATAGAAATGTTCTTTATGTTAGACACAATTATAATAGGGTGATGCATAACTCCACTACTCATGCCCATTGCAAATATATTTTGGTTTCTTACTATTAGCACAAATAACCTTGGTAAATCCACCAAAAATGGAAACAATATTTAGACGAGCACATATTAGGACATAAAGTTGATAAATGCTCCAAAAGTACAAGTGGAAAGGCAAAGTCACAACATGATAAGCACTTACTATGATGGAAACACATAATATATGAAGAGTACATGGGTCAAATTCTGGTAACAGAGTAGCGGTTGTCTATATGGGCAATCAAATTTCATGCATCCAACGGGTATGGAGCACAGTCCATGAAAATCAATGATTAACTTTACGCCATGCTTGGTTGGATGAAAGAAATATATCATCTAATTAAATTTTAAATTGATGACATCATTACTTTATGATACAATGCCAAATTACATCCAGTCAAACATTTGCTAGCTAAGTTGCAGCATAAATCCGTGGTCGGGGCCAGATAGAAGAAGAAGTTGAAAAATCTACTCACATCCATTCGAAAGAATTTACATATTGTGGTGGAAAGGAGGAAGTTGTTTCCATGTTTCATCCCAAAATAAAGCATTGGTTCCATCCTTGACTTCCCAAAAATAATGAGTGTGGATAATATCTTTCTTTTTCCAGACATTGTTCCATATTAAGGAGCTTGAAAAATTTCCTAAAAGTATGATCAGGTCCTGAGGCTCTATGAGAGGGTAGTACTTCTTGCACCAAAGGAGGGCCCATAGAGTATTATTTGATGTCAATCAATGCCACCATGTTTTAGCTCCACAAAATGATTTGAGGACATATGAATCTTTGAGAATGATTTCTCATTTGAGGTTAGGGACACTGAGAGTGTCCAAGTGACTAAATCCCATTTCTTTTCTTTGCAAGTTCCACCCCACACAAAGGATCTTTGGAGGTTTCAGACAACTTTCAGGGTTGTTTTGGGAGAAACCATGGATTAAAACAAGTAAAGAGGCATGGATTGAAGGATATACTTGAGAAGGACCAGTTGTCACGATGCATTGAGCATTCTGAATGATCAATTAGACAATTTATTGTTCATTCGGGAGAGGAAGTCATCCCATGATGAATTTCATCATATGTTTTCAATGAGAAGGAACCGATATATTTTGATGGAAGAGAGCTCCTTTGGAATCCAAGGATCCTGTAGATGTGAGCCTATACAACAGAAGTAGTGTGAAAGAAAAAAAATTGAGACTGAGCCTTGGCTTCTCTGGTTGTAGACTGAGCCTTGGCTTCTCTGGCTGTAGACTGAGCCATGAGCATATTTTCATCAACAAATTGTTGATGGGAGATGGGATGATCCTCATCGTCAACACACAAGACTTCATTTTATTTTCTACCACAGTCATTTTGATATCTCTTCTAGGACGTTCATCCATCAAGATGAAGACGAAGGTCGAGAGGGGATCGCTCTGCCTGACATCATTGGAGGGGGAGAAAGTAGAAGGGGAGTAGTTGACCAGGATTGAAAAGTAAGAATGGAAGGTAAGGGAAATTAATAATTTGATCGAGGGATTTAGACATATCCAATTTTAAGAACATATCGAGGGTTTTGGAAATTTTTAGAGAGTGGATTCAACCATGTGGAAAGGATAACCCTATCCAAGATTTCCCTCCCCTCCACATACATGACTTTAGTGATGATTTTGTAGACCATGTTACAGAGGGAAATTAGGCGAAATTTGTTGGGGTTTTCCACCTTGTCTTCGTTCGAGATGAAGGTGAGGAAGGTTATATTTAGATCTGGGATAAAATTGGAGTGAAGGTGGGACTCTTATACTAAGGCCCATGTGTCCCAAGTGATAAAGTATTGAAGCCACCTGGTTTTGGTCTCTTCTACAGTTGTTCTCAGTGTGAATGTCATTCATGGTTGAGGGATTGGATGGTATCAAGAAAGGATTGGGAGTCATGGTCGAGCCTTCTTATGCCTCCTTTATTTTCGTTCAGAGAGGTAATTATGTTTAAGTATACACCAATAAGCCAATGATCATTATTGATGATGGGGTTGCAGTTGTTGAATGGAATCAAGAAAATGAAGCTTGTCAGGGATAGAGTTGGGGCCATAAAAATTAGTGAGAAAGTGAGTTTTATAGAACCATACAAACTGGAAGTTAGATGTGAGGAAGCGCTTGGTGGTAAAGAAGTTGGACAAAGTTATTTTAGCAGGGTTCTAGATAAGAGCAAGGCATCCTTCTACTTTGTGTGCATATAAGGCCATAGCTTGGTGTCCCGGCTAGATGCAAGAAGAAAGGGTTTGAAGAAGGACTTGGAGGCATTTAGTTTCTTGTATCATTACTATAAAGGGATTTTCTTGGAGGATTTTTTGACTGAGAAGCTCGTGCCTGGTTTTACCATTAAGGCCTTTGGTATTCCAAGAGATTACCTTCCTGAGGAATGTGGGGGGTTGGGTAGGAACTTATCTTTCATCAAGGTAAGGCATCCTGAGTTAACCAAAAAGTCTCCCAGATATTTAAGAAGTTGTTTGTTGCTTTTCCAACCTCTTTTTCTTTTTCTTTAGGTTTTTTAGGTTGAGCAGAGGAAGAGGATTTAATTCTTGTAGAAGAAATAGAGGGCATACCTTTTATTTTTGTTGTTGGGTTGCTAAGAATTTTATTATGAACCAGCGATTCCTTCAAAATCTGAGCTGATTGCTCAGTGATTGAATTAAAGTCTTGTTTCTAGTAGGAAGAATAAATGGACTTTAGGTCAAGATCCCCAAGGTCCATTTCCTTGTCATAGCAATAGCAAGGCAATAGTTTAATCTGTAATGTACCCAGATTTCCTACAGGAATTATTTGCTACAGATTTTCTACAGGAATGTATTCAGATTGTGGAAGAGGACTTACATTATTATAAAGTTGGGGACTCTTCTTAGGCTTTCCTGAATGGGGTGCTTGTCATCTCATGGAGCCCCATACCAAGTGGCATGTGCTCAAGGACTGTTGAAAATGATGAAAATGCTAAGGCAGTTTCAAGCTTGAGTGGGAATCATGAGCTTGTCTAATGATCGTCTAATGCCATCAACTCATCCAGATGGTCTTGTTACAACTCTTCTTCAGACATCCTGGTGGCCTGTGCGGCTAACAATCTGGGTATCAAGAACTCTGCTAGAACCATCAAGGCTAAGAAACCCATTAGACAAAGACCAAACAAACCAATCCATATATATATTATCAATTGGAACTGCATTATTAGGATTCCCATGTAAACTACACCCTAAGTTCATAAGCAGGGTTTGTTCCCAAAACCAATGGGACCATCATCTTAGTCTTACCCTAATAGAATGGGGTTGTGTTGAGTAATTTTTTGAATAGTCGACCTTCACTTTGTTGCTAGTTCAGTGAGTTGATCCTGAAAGAAGTTGACTAACTCTTATTCTATGTTAGCATGTTCTGCCACGCTGTTGCCTTGTCTAACTTTTGAAGATGTGATGTGATTGTGACACCTTCATTGAATGATAGATCTATGGAAGAATTTTGTGTTTTTTTTCCCCTCTTTAAGCAAACAAATTCTTCTTCGCCTTCATGATTGATTGTGGGTTAGCTTATCTTATTACCATTCATTGTGGATTAGCTTAGCTTATTACCATTTATTGTCATTACTTGAATATCGAAATTAGTACAAAACTAACTATGAGTACAACTTCTTGATATGAGTAATGTATCTGATTATGAACTATTGATTACATAGGTTTGAATCTCTCATTATGTAGTATCCAGTGATATTGCTTCCCATTAATTCCATAACATTCCATACTATGAATCTCATCCTGGTACTGGAACAATGATCACTATAACGAAGTAAGTCCATTGAATAGGGATAATACTAACCTATGCCCTATTTGTCCAGTTACAGTTAAAGGTTTTTGTATGAGCTATAACATAAGGCCATGTAGCAAACAACATGATTGTTAACTACAAAGGGCAGTGTATAATAAGAACTAAATGCAATAGCTTAACCTGTAATACAAGGGGAATAGAGCCATTCCATTACTATGATATGAGTAATACAAGAACAAAATAGCTTAAGGTTCAACAAGGTAATATCATGTTACCTATTTACTATAATCAATACATATTGTGATATTAATCTTATCTCTTATTAACTACGTGGGATCTCACTAGAAAGCAATGGCACTAAGTATCAACACCTGTATTACACTTGTATGTGATTCCAATGCTTGTGTAAATACAAAGGGTAATAGATCACCATCTTCAACTAGTATATTATCCAAAGGGTAATAGAACATTATCTTCAACTAAATGCTTGTGTAAATACAAAGGGTAATAGATCATTAACAAGGGTCTTTCAAAGGGTATACTCTTATCCAATACAGATGGGTTTTACTTACTCTGATTAAGAGAGAGCTAAAGAAATGGAATCAACTTCATATCTTACTCGTATGAGCTATGTGAATATTACAATATAGTTAAGAGTGTGGAGTCTCAATCTAAGGTATAGGCCACTAATCACAAGAGTTGTTGAAACGTTTGACTTTCTAAACAGAGATGCAAGTTCAAATTGTGTTTTTTACTTTCTTGAATGAAGATGCAAGTTCAAATTGCATTTTTTACTTTCTTCAATGAAGATGCAAGTTCAAATTGAATTTCTGTTATGAGCTTTCCGTTGTGTTCTTATCAGTTTTCTTGGGTATCGTTAATTTTGTTTTGTTTCTAAGTCTTCATACTTTTAAGCCCTTCTTTGTTGAAAATGGAAGCTAGCTTGACTTTTGGAGGAATTGTAATTGGTATCTCAGTCTATGGCATTGGAGTTAGACATTTGGATTTAAATTTGTTATTTCTTATCATTCTATAAATGAGACATTGACATGAAATGTTCACTACTTGTGTCTTTTTGTTACAGTGCAAAGTAATGTAACATATTTTAGTTGTGGGAATAATTGCAGTGGACATTTTCCCCATGTTTCAAGGTTTATTTCTATCAATTGTACGTGATATTTTGTAGATTTTAAAATTGTTCTTTCGTCTAGCTTTGTAAATGAGGCTTTAACATGAAATATTGATGTCTTTTATCAGTTTCTTTATCAATGCAAAGTGACTGTTACATATTTCGGTATATCTATTCTGGAGGTTGAGGGAATGACTACAATGGATATATTGCTTATGTTTCAAAGTTTGTTTCTATTTGTTGAGTGCTATATTAATGCAGATTCTCCATAACATATTACATTGTAATATGTTATAACATATTACAATGTTATAACATATGACTGATATTAAAATTGAAAACAAATATTATCTGAATTATAAAATATGCATAGATATTAAAACATATGTACATATATTATACATATGCACAGATATTAAAATTGAAAACAAACTATAAATTTGTATAAAACAAACTGTAAAATGTAAAATGTAAACTGTGAAATGTATTTAAAATTGTTCTTTATTCTAGCTTTGTAAATGAGGCTTTGACATGAAATATTGGTCCCTCTTTTATCAATTTTGCTATCAATGCAGAGTGATTGTTACATATTTCGGTGTATCTATTCTGGAAGTTGAGGGAATGACTTCAGTGAATATACTGCTATGTTTCAAAGTTTGTTTCTATTTGTTGAGTGTTATATTAATGCAGATTCTTCATAACATATTACAATGTAATATGTTATAGTAATATGGCTTAGTGTTCAGGATATAAGAGCTAGTTATACCAAAGGTCTGATTTGGATCACATACTTTAATCGAATGGGTTAATATATCACATATATATATATATAACGATAAATTTATTAAGAGTCATCTAATTCAAGTAACTTTTATGCCTACTACTTCTCTCCCATACTCCTCTTACATTTTTTATCCTATGTCCAAAATTGTTGTTTCCATGATTGCAAAAGTCTTAAGTCTCAATTATAGTTTTATAATGGATACCATTTTTTTTGGGTTTCCTAGTAGCCCTATCACACCCCGAGAATCAATCCTTCATAAAGTTTGACTTCTGTAATTTCTTGGCAAATACAATGCACCAACATTTTTTAGATTTTAGGGTTACCGGGTCATTCATGTACCAGACTCACTTGATCCATATGTTAATCCATCAAAACTACTCACATCTGGGTTATTTTAAGTCTAGAATGGTGAATGACTAGCCAGCATGTTTCTCTCCCAACCAAGTGGTTGCCTATGGTAAGAGAACATGTCACCCGTGAAGGTTTTTTACAGTATGTAAACTCTTTTATGTCTATATTAGACTTTATTATCCACAATGAAGTATTCGTTATAGTTATTCCTTTAGTCAAAGGTTCACTACAATTGCAAAAGGACACCAGAGTGGGAGATTGGTTCTTTTTTGAGCAGTTTACTATGATAAGAGTCTATGGTTTTGAAGAGGAGCCATATCAAAAGTGAGTGTTGAATTTGGTTGTTCTAGAGATTGAAAAAAGTGAAATTCAGTCAATTGTTGACTACAAAGCCAACCACATTACATTAAATGTTGATCAAATGAATTTCAAGGACAAACCAAATCTACACGGGTAGGTCATTGATGTCTTACACAGAGATGTGACCAAGACTCATGCCAATATGAAGAAATTGAAATAGGAATTAATCAAAGTGGAGAAATAGTTGAAGCAGGATAAAGTGGTTACTATAGCAACGAATTCCAGAATCAACAATCTGTAAAATAATATTTATAACTTATGATACTCTAATATTACATAAGTAAAAATGGATTTATAAATTTGAAGATATAAAAATTTTATAAAATACAAAACGTTTGAAATAAAAAGTTAGACAGTTTTATAAGAGAAATGAAGTTAGTTAAACAAATGCTTGGTGTATTTATAAAACTGATATAAGTTGGTTAAACAAATGATTAAACATGACTGTGACTTGACCGCGAGGGGGCAGCCATGTGGCCAAGCCGTGGAAATGTCCACAGCTTAGCCACAGGGTTGACCCCCCGCGACCAAGTCACATTCCGTGGACTGTGACTTGGCCACGGGGGGCCAGCCCTGTAGCCAAGCCATTGGCATTCCCACGGCTTTGCCATAGGGCTCGCCCCTTTCGGCCAAGTCACAGCCCGTAGACTGTGACTTGGTCACGGGGGGCAGCCCTGTGACCAAGCCGTTGGCATGCCCACAGCTTGGCCACAGGGCTTCCCCTCGCGGCCAAGTCACAACCCATAAACTGTGACTTGGCCACGAGGGGCCAACCCTGTGGTCAAGTCATTAGCGTGCCCATGACTTGGCCACAGGGCTAGCCCCCCGTGTCCAAGTCACACTCAAACTATTGATTTAAAGAAATAAAATTTAAATAAACTTAAATTTAATTAAGCTTACCTGCAGCTACGACCGCTCGTTCGCCCACTCGCGAGACCGCGCCAAACAAGACCGCCTGCCAACAGCACCACGCCAAACACGAACGCCAACAACACCACTTCAAACATGACCGCCAACATCACCACTCCAAACACGACTAGAAAACACTATCACTCACACTCACCAAGACTCAAAAAAACCATAACAGTCACGATGTGTAGTAAATATATAAACATATTTTCGGCCAAAAATATATTTCAGCCGAAACAATAGTTCGGTCGAAATATCTTTTTGACCGGAATATATTTCGACTGAAAAGAGGTTACTGGATGAAAAACAATCGTCCAACTAAAATTGTACAAGAAAGTCGAGTGCGTCGTCACCGTACCATTCGATTTGACGTTCAAAGGTTCAGCCGAAAAAATAAATCTTTTGGCCAAAAAGAATATTAGTTCGACCGAAAACATGTCTTTCAAAATTTTGGAGATCCAATTGTCACGAAAGTGTTACCCACCTTCATGAATTTACCCCCACATAAGTAAATTATTTAAAGAGAATATTTCATACAAATTAAAATATATAGTTACATACCTCATCCAACTCAACATATATATCATCCTTCTTTTGTATCTTCTTCTTCATCAAACTCGACATATGTATCATCGTCTGGTTCATAAACGGTGTTGAAAGGATTGACGATGTCATCGTCGTCATCAATGTAATTTTTGAGCATATCTTCATCGACATCATCATCAAGAACCGCATTGTCTCCTACGCCTGGGTCATCTTCCATTTCTTCTCCGTCTGTAGACCAATCTTCCTACTCTCTCTCTGGCACATCATCTTCTTCCTCTATAGTATACTTCACTGGCCTTCCTCTTGGATCATATATAACAACAAATGACCAATCCCTCTCACCTGGAACCTTTGAGTAAAAGACATGTTCACGTTGGCTTGGAAAAACATAGTGATCATGTCCTCTTTTAAACATTGTTGTTCTAATCATCGGAAATCCGTTGGCATGTTGAATAACAGTTCTTTCCTCATGATGTTCATGCATTCGTAACCTATACCATTTGAGGTCGAACGGAACTATTTTGAAGGAATTAAAGTCACACTCAGGTATATCATCCAAATACCCATAATATCTATTTTCATATTCTCGGTGATGTTTGTCACTTCTAGAGGAAACATTAGTGACTTGGAATACTGCAGTTATCCCACTATCAGAAGTTTTCCTGGCTTCATCCAATTGTTTGATGTGAAGTTTACAGCCATTGCACCACATAGCCTTGTGGTGTTTCAACTGCAATATGCCAAACATGTAAAAGATGCATTTTCAATTAATAAAAATATTTATATAACTTGGAAAGTATCTGAAAAAAACACAGCTCCAGTCATATTAATATAATATAAATTAACTAAATAAAATGGGTTAATTTGCTTGTTTGTCCATCTTTCAAACCATATGCTAAATCAATTTCCCTTTGCATAACATTGGCATCTCCATTATGACGAGCTTCTCTAACCAATTCATACAATTGTTTCCATGATAACCTACCATCGTGATGGTGTTTACAGATTTCAATCCATACCTTCATCCAGTCAAGATTGTTTGCAATGTATAAATGTAGGGCATCCCAATCTTGAGCAATTGAATCAAAAAATCATAATTCACCAATATTAAAAATTAGTTAAAACCATGGTAAATATTAATAACTGATGAAAGAATACATAATAAATGAGCATGATCATATAGTACATAAAAATGAAAATTTATATGTATTATAAATCTCCACAATTTAATTACCTCTCACTTTCTTCATTCTACCTTTCCCCAACAAGTGTTCCCCTTCAAACTTTTTGATGGAGTTCACATCCCAAATGTGATCCACTGCATGCATAGATGGAACTGTTAATTTAGGAAGATATTGACTAATACACACCATGGATTGATATACCATATATCCCTCCACCATAGAACCCTTAGGACATGCNTGATATACCATATATCCCTCCACCATAGAACCCTTAGGACATGCTCTTTGTCTAACCAAAGCCTTCAATGATTTCAAGTGCCTCTCCACCATCCACGTTGACCTTGTGTGTATAGGTCCACACATTTCAATCTCCTCAACTTGGTGTATGAGGTAGTGTTCTTGTGCATTGAAAAATGATGGAGGTAGATACTTTTTCATTTCACACATTAGCCAAGAAATTTCTCTCTTCTAATACTTTATATCATCTTGATGAATTTATTTCAATGAAAACCATCTACAGATCATGATGCAAGAAAATAACTTGTTTCAACAAAACATAATATATATTACATTACAAGTAAAATATATGTCATTAAGTACAACAAAAAATTGAAAAAACATTTTGCATATAAATCATAGCTACGTACCTCATGTATTTGCCAAGATCATATATAACTTATTTGATGTTCTTGTCAAAGTCATTTGGGAGAGATAGAGGTAGAACATACTGTAACAATAAAAATGAATCGTTATTTGTTTCCAAAGTAGACAAAAAAAATAAATCTTAAAAAATTTATACGGGCAATATATAAATATGTATACCAAAATTATTACCATAATGAAGGTATGTCAATAATGTGTTTTTACCCCACCAAATTCACCTTTCTTCGTTAAAATATTATTTATGTTTGAAGAAAATCTTGTGGGAAATTTAATTCTTTAAATGACCTCTTTTACATCATTGATTTATTGCTTTGTTAATAACCATGGAATATTGTTTCGGTCTCCATCGCTATTTGATCGGATCACACTTTGCATTGCATGATTGGCTTCCTGAATGTCGGTATGAATTTTGACAATTTTTCCTTTATCCCTTCTACCATCTATGATTCACCATAACGTTTTTGTCACTTTCTTCCTGATATGCATTGTATCAAACAAATAAGTTATTTTTAGCTCCTCATAGTAGGGAAACCTCATGAATTTAGTGGGATAAAATTTCATTCTTCGTGGAAGCCCATTATTAA
This sequence comes from Picea sitchensis, assembly GCA_010110895.2. NCBI lineage: Eukaryota > Viridiplantae > Streptophyta > Pinopsida > Pinales > Pinaceae > Picea > Picea sitchensis. Next base: position 46,283 of record SNQJ01S0010056.1, on the reverse strand, counting down.
TAGCTTCACGATGGTGGCCTTAAGATGCAGCATAAAATAAATCACAACAATAATTATCAAATATGGTAAAATAAATTCAATAATTAAAATAAAAATTCAAAACAATATTACACATACGATACATAAAGAAATTGTGTACCTTGACGATTTATTTTATATTCCAACCTCCATCAGTGAGGTGTCATTCTTCGTGGTTTTAATATAGACTCTTCTTTCCAATTGAAAATATGTTTTTTAGTAGTATGATACCTATGGTTCTTATGGAGGAAGTGTTTGTACTCATCAAGCACCATCTTTCCTAAGCTTTTTGAATGACAATACTTCATCTTACGACCACAAAATGGACATGAAAACTTACCCTTCGTTTGAAGACCTGCAACAGATCGATTAATGTCAATTATACGATGGGATTATTCAAAAAACATGCATGCTATATTTAAATAATTATATAGTATTAAAGTGCAACAGAATGTTACATACCACAAAAATGTGTTAGTCCTGGGGCATCATGAATTGTTCATACAAGTATTCCATGGAATTGAAATTGCTTCTCCCTTGTTGGCTTACAGATGTCATACATAGTGATGTGGGCCCATAACTTTAGTAGCTCGTTGATAAGAGGCTCTATATATAGCCTAACATTACAAGGTTCATCTTTAAATTCTGCCCATTTTTCCTCAATTTCCCTAAATGCATAACCATCTGCAAGCATTCGAAGAACATCATCTCCACTTATGTTTCATGCATGGTAATCCATAAACCGTGCTATGCTTTCGCACCTGAACAGTCTCTGCAAACATGAAATTATGGGAATATGATGAAGAACCTTTTGAGGCACCCTATTCGTTACTTGATCAGCTCGATATCCATTGATATGACATTGCAGACATTCTGTTTTCGACGCATGTTGTCCATAATATATAATATGATCATTAGGACATGCATCTATAGTTTGATACTCCATTCCAATTTCTTTCATAATGGCATGTAAATATCGATATGTGCGAGGTAAAATATTTGATGATTGTAACAGAAATTCACCGAACAATCTACAACATAAAAAATAACTAGTTAATATAAAGAATATTAATCATAAATATTTCATTCTTATTTTACACATTATTTAACATTAAAAAAAAAAAGACAGAGAGAGAAAATCAACCTTTATGTATATGTGATGAAACATATTACATACCTTAGGATCTGTATCATACAAGTGTTCGACCAATGATTTATAACCTTTAAGTTTACCAGCAGTAATGTAGCGGAGAGAAGATTTTCTCTTGAGCCTTTATAAAGTCGTTTATTTGTCTTTTCTATCAGACGTTCATCATAAATACCATTGTTGTCCTCATCCTCATCCAACTGAGTGAAAAACTCTAGGATAATTTGATTTGTCCCATCATCTTGAACTATGTTATTATTTTCATCTTCTTTCATGGGATCATTAACTTGATCTTCATTATTCATTTCATGTTCCTCAACTTGAACAACATCATTTATACTACTACTTGATGCATTCTGCATAAAGTTAGGGGGCAATTCGAACTTTATAATTACAAACAATCATGCAAAATTAGTGTGTATAACAAATATGAAAACAATATAAAATTTTGTAAATACAATCAATATAAAGACAGATAATGAATATATAGTTAATTACCACGGGACGATATTCATTTGATCCCTCGTCAATGTGCCCATATCTCCTACAATGTATTTTAGTTGTTCCTATTAAAATTCCTACGAGACATGCAGTACAACATCTTTTGCAAGGGAAATAACATTTATCGTCACCCTTTTCACCCTCTTTACTTTTTTTCCCACCTCTAATACTTTATGACATTCTTCCCCACAAAAAAGTAGTGATGATTATCTTATAACATTGAGTGGTGTAATAGAATATCTATTATATTTTTCTAATGCAATTGACATATGAAAGTAAATCTGTTTTTTCGCTTGACAAGAACACCTTATACCTTTTCTGAATTGTCGTAGTTATAGAAAAACTATCGCAACATCTCTAAAATGCAATATATTTATTATTTGTGTCCGTTGAAATTCTGACAACAGTAGACCAAGTCAATGTTGACTTAGTCTAATAGTGGGTGACCGTTGAAGAGAGGAAAGGATAGCACTACTATCATCGGTAGTGAGACGAAACTAGAGATATCGTCGGTATTGAGACAAACATAGAGATATCGTGGGTATTGAGACGAATATAGAGAAAGTGTCGGTATTGAGACGAATCTAGAGGTTTTTGTCTCAAGTCTAACGAATGCAGGCAGGATTGAAAATAAAATTGAAATTTTTAAATATTTATCTTGTATTTTTCGACAATGCGGCCAGTTTTTTCCGTACCGTCGGAAATAGTTCATCGGAATTTTTTCAATATGTAGTAGTGTAGTATGAGTCTTCTTTCTGTAAACTTGGTGGGAAAGGGAACCATCATGAAGACAAGAAACACAGACATCCAAGAAGGGAATAGAGTTGTGCTTTTATATTTCCATAGTAAATTGGATGTGAGGAGAAATGTTATTAAGGTGGTTCTAGAATCTGATTAAATGGGGATGGTCATGAGGCCAAATGACAAACGTGTCATCTACAATAAAAAACCAACACTTGGGTTTGAGATGAAAGTTGTTTAGTCATAAAGTCTTGAAGTGTTCCATAAATATATTGGCAACCACTAGGAATAAGGATGACCCCATGTTTGTCCCTTCAATTTGTTCATAGAAAACCCCTTTAAAGGTGAAGAAGCTAGAAGAGAGGTAGACTTCAATGAGGTTAAGAGTTTCAAGGTCTAAAAACTTTTGGTTAAGAAAAATATTGTTCAAAACCTTATTCAAACCTTATAAAACGCTCAAAAAACTTTTTGGAACTGCCAAAGATAAATCCGACCCGATGCTTGGCCCAAGAGTTTACCAAATTCCCTGCTCTTGTGGAAAATATTACATAGGTCAAACTAGCAGATCCTTCAAATCTCGTCTTAAAGAGCATATAGTTGACACTACCCACAATAAGATTATCAAATCAGCTATCTTCAAACACTCCTTTAAATCCAAACACCTGATTTGCTTTGACCAAACTAAAATCTTCACCTATGCCCCTCACTACTCCTCTCACCTCATTTGGGAAACTTTGAAAATTGAAAAATAACCTAATAATTTCAATCATGAAGATGGCTACAAACCTAGCCAATCTTGGATGCCCATTATTCATCATGACCTTGATCATAAGTCTTCTTATAATTAGACATCAATCCCATGTTTGTCTCAATCCTTGCCCCCATGTTTGTCTTTAGGTTTTGATTCTTTTCCTAGCAATATAAATGTATCGCTCCAATGTCTACTCCCATCTTTTTATTTCCCTTTATCATAGTCATGCCCTTATTATCTTTATTAAATTTCCCATATTACCTTTAATAATTATCTCATATGACCCATATTAATTATAAGTCTTTTATAACTATGGTTTTTTCTTTAATTTTTAATTTTTATTTTATATCATAATATCCCTTAATCTCAATACTTCATTAACTCCCCTCTACCACCTAATCTCAATGGCTAATTTAATTCTTCTCTAATCTCCTCAATCAATTTTATTACTTTATTATTATTTTAATTTCCTTTTATCTCAATGCCCGTCTATATTTTGATTCTTTTCCTATAGAATTAAGGTGAATCACTTTTAGGAAAAAAGGAAATTGGCGAAGGTTGTTTTTGGAAAAAGCATGGAAAATTAGCTGACGAGCGAAATTTAGCCCCTAAAATTTTCCTTGATCATTCCTCCTTCCTCTCTTCAACGGTCACTCACCAATCTTCTCGTTTATATACCTGCCTCAACACTCTTTTCCACCATATGAGCTTCATTTATTCCTAATGATGGGTGGAGTGTCCACTCAAAACTTTGGACATTTCAAAAACTCATACAATTTTTATCCAAAAATATACCTACGTTATGACTAACCATGGAAACCTATATACAAAAAAAACCAAAGTATAATATGAAACTATAAAAAAGATGCAAATTTTTTGGGTCAACTAACAAACTAATATTCATTTAACCGTGAATAAAATGTTATATACCATGTCATGTGACATGTATAATAAAATTTTGAGAAAAAGTACATCATAAAGGTATAATAAAATATGATATTTAAAATTTATTTTTTATTTTTATGATGTAGAGAAAAAGGAAAAAACAAAACAAAACAAATATATTTAATTGTAAACAATCAACCATAATAATAATTAAAAAAATTAAATATAATTATAATTATAATAAATTAAAAATATAAATCATAAATATATTAATAAATTATAATTATTAATTATGAAAGGAAGATAAATAATAATAATAATAAATTGAAAG
>SNQJ01S0010056.1:0-39297 GCA_010110895.2 Picea sitchensis | reverse complement strand
TCTATATATATATATATATATATATAACCCTAGCAAACCAGGCCATGGTGAGAAGGTTTTAGATGGCACTATTTAAACATGTGCATGGAAGTCTACGGTGATCCATTATTCATTTGCTTAGAGGTGGCAGAAGTCAAAATGGAAGGTAGCCACATCCAGTCATTATGCTTGGGGTCAAAAGTAATCGGGGTTTGGATGAGACGAAGTTATGTTTAGTGGAAGCCAAGTAGACGGGGGTGTGAGACTGTCCTAGAGATATATAATTTTTTGCTCAGGGAAGTTATGGAAGGTGACGTAGTAGACTATGGCATGGATATTTTGGGTATGGAGGACTTATTTCCATCTGATGATGATTTCGCCAAAATGAAACATTTAAAGCATGTGATAGACTTGTCAGATATTGGAGCGTTAGATCTACCATCCTTGTGCGATCCTTAGGCTTCGTTAACCCGACCAGATCTGGAATCCATTCAAGCAGTTGGAGGGGTTTTGAGAAATTCCTTTAACTTCAGTTCACATGCTCCTGGTGGGGTTATTAGTCTTGTTATCCCACAATTTTTAGGTTGGGAAAATCCCGACCCAAACCACAATATGGCGACAACTAAGAGAACACCTACCCATTGTCACCTCATATAGGTATTCCCGACACTTAGAGGTGAAGTGATCACCTTGAGGGGGGAATCCCGGGTGACCCTGGGGGAAATGAAACATAAAGTGGTATTTATGAATGGATTCCCCTATAGGTCAAATTTCTAAGTGGAATATGTCTTTGATGAGACGTCTCGGAAGTGGTTTAAGGTTTCCACATCTTTGAGTATCTATAGAAAGTGCTTGTACCTTCCCGAGACACAAGAAAATCCAACTATACGAGCTATATGTTAAGTGGAAAAGAAATTTAAGATTACTATCCCTATTTACAGTAGTCAGAAAAAATTTATATCAGTGAACAAATGATTATTAGAGCTACTAAAAAGATGCTATAAGTCATGTAAATGATACAAGAGCTTAAGCTAGGTACAACTAGTACAACTCACGATTGAAAGAGCAAGACTTTAGCATAAATGTAAGGTTGTCATAAACAATTGTTGCAGAGATATAATTGCAGCCTTATGGATGTATCAAAAAATTTGTTAGCACAGAAAAATCAACCCCCAAAACTAGAAAATAATCCACCCAAAAAGTGCGTTGGAACTAGTAGATTATAGGGGTTGATTACTAGCAACTTTTCATGGTTGAAAAGAGAGTTATTTAGAAAGTTGTTTATGGTTTTCTGCAGCTCGAATGGCTCTATATTAAAGTTGTAACAGAAGCAAGAACCAATTGGAGAAACAAAATGCCCTTGTGGCCTTATCAAGCTTAGAACACATAGAAAATATGCCAACTTAGACGATCTCGATATCTAATTTTTTACGATTACCAATGCAATGATTTATTTCTCCAATGCATGAAGATTAGTGTCTATCTATTGGGTAAATGGAGTCTCTTTATTAAACAATTTGGATGAGTTACTTTCTTGGGGTTGTAAGCCCTTTTACTCCCCAAGGCAAATCCTAACTAACAAGGAAAACCGAGGAGGGTGTAATCCCTTTTACTCCTCCTAGTATCCTTTGCACAAAAATAATTTCAAACAATTATAATGAACTTGGAAGGGGTTGTATTCCCTTATACTCCCCAATAAATCATCACATTAACCCTACAACCAAGAAAAGAGAGCAATAAACATGAAGACCTTGTCTAGTTGAAGCATTAACAAGATGAAACCCTAATTCACCAAGCAAACTCCACCATAAAGCAAGAAACAATCCTCCAAGGGAGATATATCATCATCCATGCATCTAATAGCAAAGATAAACCATCAAAAAATAATGTAACCAAGAGAGATAGAGATAAATTCCAAGTACGACGCAAATTTCAGCCAAATATCCTTCTCCACATGGGAGGGCTATCATGAAAATGAGACACAAATGATCTATATTTATACAAAATGTTCTAAACATAGTTTGTCCACAAATTTAGAGTAAAACACAAAATAAGGGTACAACCACCTTTATTTTCCCCATTTACACAAAATAATACTTTTTAATTCATGTTTTTCACATAAAGTAAACCCTAAAGTAAGACATCACCTTTCTAGGGTGATGTTTTGGCACTTTTTCAATTCGTTGGAGTAAGAGATGGGTAAGTTAGGCCTTCAAATGCCAACTATCTTCAATCCAAGCCTCTCCTCCATGATCCATGTCTTCCTTCTTTCAAAACGTGCCAAGTTTCCTCAACCACCACCAAACCACCCTACTATGACATCAAGACCTCAAGGGTGACATTGTGGCCTTCTTGGGAAAAACATTTGGGTGGTAGGGGCTAGGTTAGGTCCTCCATGAAATATTCTAGGCCTCCAAAGGCATGTATTTTTGATCCGGTATGTGGGCCCTTGGCATCCAACTTGTGGGCTTCAAGCCCCATGGAATCTCGAGCGAGGCTTGTTCCTCCAAAAATTTTCACCAGCTGGGACATGCAAAGACAAATGGATACACCCTCCAAGGATCTCAAGTCAAATCATAATTATGAGTAAGTCAAATCAATAAAAGAGCCATCTAAGTAAGTACATCCAAACCACCTCATCAAAATAAACTAATGCTCAAAGACCCTGTGCAACTTTCCAAGTTTAGGTAAGGGAGGGTTGACAAAACGACCTATTGGGTGAATCATTCCTCAAGTTTGGGGTTGTTTCCCAAGGGGACCTCCTTATAAGTCATGTGGATGAGGCTTCATGGATGAGGGAAATACTTTTGGGCATGGGGTTCATGACATACAAGGGGTTGTAGTGTCTCACTTATGGGTTCCTTTGTAGAGGGTGTGTTGCACCTTCGTTTTCAATGCAACCTTTCCTTTTATTCTTTTAGGATGTTTCTAGGTTGAAGTCAAGGTGGGGCTTCTACCTAAGCATGAAAAATTGTGCCCACCTTGACTCTACGATGATCACATCATGCTTCCCCAAGTTGGAAACGTGTGTGGGGATTCTACCTAAGCAATAAAAACAGTGCCCACACATGCTCCTCCCTGGTTGGCATTTTGTTATTAGTCATTCTTTTACAGGTCCCATTAGTTTTTTATGAGAGACATTTCATTTTCCTAAGAATCCTTGGGTGAGCATCTAGAATTTTAATGGTTTGGATTTTATCTTTTTCCAGCCATAAGCCTCTGGCCTTTCAACCCCTTCTTCACATGAAGTGAGGGACAACCCCTTCTTGGATCAGTACACCCAAAAAACCCAAAAGATGAGGAGATGAAAGTATGAAGTGTGGAAAGTGAAAAGTATGGTCGGGAATGGAACGATGAATCATCAAAAGGACCTCCCATTAGCATACTTAACCCTTGGGGTGACCCAATTACTAGGGCGCAATGTCAACCACTAAAGTCAAACAAGGCAAAGAGCATAATGTCCAAGAAAATGTCACATAATCAAAAGCAGTAATAGATGCAACAAACTCAAATGCCTTAAATATTGAAATGAAATTCACCATAATACCTAACTTGTACCTCATGGAGCAAGACCCAATGTCTTACGGAGGCCAGCTGATGTGGTGGATGCAATCGTGACAAACCTGGAGCAGTGGTGGTGAGATGGGTCTCTATCTATGAAAGTGGACACTATTGGTCAAGTTGTCTCTCGTTACTCCATGTCTGCAACCTAAGGGCCTCGAGACATCGTCTCCTTAGTTATCCCTAGGAGTCGGGGATAACATATGTCTCCTACTTGGGGACATGTGCTCATCGTAGAGTGCATGAGAACCACAGCATCTCCTGGTGGACCTATGCCTACACTAAAACAAAACACTGTAAAAATGTAGGGTGGTTCTATCACCCTTCGTCCTTATACATCAAAACCAAAAATGAAAACTAATCTAGAAAAGAAAATTTTAGGATTTTTGCACAGGTCTAAGCTAAACATGAAATCAATATGCAAGTAGAGCAACATGAAATATGAAATGAAACTAAACTATCATGAGAAATCAATATGCAATTGCAGGAAATAAAAATAACCTACCTACTTACCTGGGGGCCTGGGTCCCTGAAGATTAGGTCCTAAAATGTTTAGTGAAGTCGTGTTACTAGTGCAACCAGTTGACCATCTCATCAAGGTATCTCCCCCTGTGCTTAATCATGTAATAAAACAAAGATAAGTCAATCACATAATAATCATGAGCATAAAAAGACATATAATCAATTATGAAGTGAAGCTCATGGAGACGCGCAGGAGGGAGGAAATATTGTTGGAAAGAACATCCACAAGCCTGATCGATCCATCTCTGAACGACACTATCATATGTAGATGATGGCTCATCAATATGACTGAAATAGACCATCTCCTTATCTTTGTGTGCGGAAAGAACGGAAGTTAGGGAAGCTTCAAGTGGATCTTCATCATGATGTGTTTCATGGAAGTCTTCTTCGTCACTGAAATCATCTTTCTATGTGATCATGGCACATAAGGAATTCAATCTATTACACGTTTCAACAAGATCTAGTGTCAACAAATCAGTAGGTTTTTCTTCAATGTTCTCTTCATCTGCAAGGGCTTGTTTTTCATCTTCACTTGAAATGTCACTTCCCCTTGAATGTGGAGAGGAGATAAAGGATTCCAAGAAAACCTATTGATTTCCCAAACAAGAGGAATGGGATAAGGAACAACCTCATGTCTAGAGAAAAACTCATCCCTCGGACTTAGGAAACATCTCTCCTTTATCTGCAAATCCCCACCAAAAGTCTCAATATGAAATTATTTTTGTTTGGTAGTGTGGACCTCAGAGTGCCTTGGGTTGGACACGACTTGGTGTATCTCAAAATCTGAGCACAGTGGTTGAAAATCCTCACAGAACAAATATACATCCTCAAAAGGGTATATATCAAGGGATGACTAAATATCATCATGAGTATGTTGCAACAAGTCATCCTTGAAGGGGAAGAACAAATATGTAACCATATCATCACTAGGATGCCAAACATCTGAATCATACATGGGTGAAGACTAGTCCTATGATGATGACAACTCAAACCCCTTTGCCTAAGAGTTAACCTCAATGTTGTAAATGGGGTCTCTATCAAAAATGAAACAACCAAAATCCAATTTATGTCTCCCAACCTATATGAAATCATCAATGTGTAGATAGACCATGTTGGAGAGGTTCTGCACAGGATCATCTACATCATCAAGACTAATCATTTTGTCATCTTTGTGTGCAGTAGGAAGACAAGCTTGAATGACCTCATCCTCATCAAGTGGGAGTAAAGATAACGATGTTTCAAAATTTTCCACCTTGTCAAGATTATTCTTTCTCTTTATGTACATTCTCCTCCATCACCTCTTCATCGCAAGGGGTTTGATCCTTAATACAGAGTGATTTTTTTGCCTCCTTTCAAAAATATATGTCGCATCCAAGGGCTCCTCTAATACTTATTCACTTCCAAATTCATGTAATAAAGCATCACTAAGATGTTCAAAAGGGTCACAACTCATCATGTTCTCTTCTTGATGTGAAGGAGGAGCAGAGGCATGGATGTCTTCATCAAGTGGAAGGGCAGATATGAGCACTTCATCTTCATCAAATGTCTCATCAAAATATTCGACATGAAAAACTTCATCAGGATATTCTTCAAGATTTTCTTCATCCTCATCTATAGGAAAACCTTCTCCGCAAAAAGCATCTTTGAGCTCTTGGAAAGTGTCTTGTAAATTCTGGGTAGTTGGTCGATAATGCCTGAGAAATTCTTTAATGATATTTGTAGAAGATGGGAAAATCTTCGGCTTACATGAGTGTGCAATCCAACTCCGTTGACTTGATTCCAGTGAAGATACAAAAATTTTCATTATCACATCTTCATGTGGCACATTTAAGCTTGATGCATACTTCCTATAATTGATGACATGGGTGGATGCTAGAGCTGGATCGCCATTAAATTTAAGGTAACTTTCCCTCCACTCTGGGGAGCAATGATTTAGATATCGAGGGATATTATTAATATCCAAAGAAGGATAGACTTTATTGAAATCCCAAGGTAAGTTCTGTGATTCCATGGTTCCATTACTTAGGGTAATACCTCAGTGGAGTTGCCATATGAACTCAAGGCTCACCAAAGGATGGAAAAGGATAATCAGGGAAAGGTGGTTTCTGGGAAGGTGGAGTCACCAGATGAGCTTTAGGAAAATATTATCAAGGGTGGAATGGGAACATCCTTCAGGTGTATTCTCCAAGCAAGCTATGGAAAAGGCTTTGGGATAGTTTGCCAAAGTGTCATTAGGGTTTAGAAGATGATTCAAAATCCTCCTCGACAACGACGCCAAAATGTTATCGCACAAGTTGTAGGTTGGGAAATCCTGACCCAAACCACAATATGGCGAAAACTAAGAGAACACCTACCCACTGTCACCTGAGATAAGTATTCCCGTCACTTTAGAGGTGAAGTGATCACCTCAAGGAGGGGATATCGGATGACCCTAGGGGGAAATGAGATGGAAAGTGGTATTTATGAATGGATTCCCCTATAGGTCAAATTTCTAAGTGGAATATGGCTTTGATGACACGTCTCGGAAGTGGTTTAAGGTTGCCATGTCTTTGAGTATCTACAGAAAGTGCTTGTACCTACCAAAGACACAAGAAAAGACAATTGTAGGAGCTAGATGTTAGGTGGACAAGCGAGTTAAGATTTTTGTCCCTATTTGCAGCAGTCAACAAAAATATATATCAGTGAACAAATGATTATTAGAGCTGCTAAAAAGATGCTAAAATTCACGTAAATGATACAAGAGCTTAAGCTAGGTACAACTAGTACAACTCACAATTGAAAGAGAAAGACTTTAGCATAAATGTAAGGTTGTCATAAACAATTGTTGCAGAGATATAATTGCAGCCTTATGGCTGTAAAAAAAAAGTTGTTACAACATAAAAATAAGCCAACAAAACTAGCAAATAATCTACCCAAAAAGTGTGTTGGAACTAGTAGATTATAGGGGCAAATTACTAGCAACTTTTAACAGTTGAAAATAGAGTTATTTAGAAATTTGTTTAGGGTTTTTTGCTTCCCTAATGGATGTAGATTAAATTTGTAACAGAAGAAAGAAATACTTGCAGAAAAAAAATTCCCTTGTGACCTTAGCAAGCTTAGAACACATAGAAAATATTCCAACTTAGATGATCTCAATATCTCATATTTTACGATTACCAATGCAATGATTTATATCTCTAATGCATGAATATTGGTGTTTTTCTATTGGGTAAATGGATTCTCTTGATTAAACAAGTTGGATGAGTTACTTCCTTGGGTTTCAAAGCCCTTTTACTCCCCAAGGAAAATCCTAACCAACAAGGAAAACCTAGGAGGGTGTAAGCCCTTTTACTCCTCCTAGTATCCTTTGCACCAAAATTATTTCAAACAATTATAATGGACTTGGAAGGGTTTGTATGCCCTTATACTCCCAAAGAAATCATCACATTAACCCTACAACCAGGAAAAGAGAGAAATAAACATGAATCCTTACCTTGTTGAAGCATTAATGAAACCCTAATTCACCAAGCAAATTCCACCATAAACCAAGAAACAATCCTCCAAGGGAGATAGATCATCATCCATCCATCCAATAGAAAAGATAAACCATCACAAGATAATGTAACCAAGAGAGACAGAGAGAAATCCCAAGTAGGGCACAAATTTCAGCCAAATATCCTTCTCCACATGGGAGAGCTATCATGAAAATGAGATACAATTGATCTCTCTTTATACAAGATGTTCTAAACATAGTTTTTCCACAAAGTTAGGGTAAAACAAAAAAATAGGGGGACAACAACCCTTACTTTTCCCCTTTACACAAAATAATACTTTTTAGTTCATGTTTTGCACATAAAGTAAACCCTAAAGTAAGATGACACCCTTCTAAGGTGACGTTTTTGCACTTTTGCAAGTCGTTGGAGTAGGAGATGGGTAAGTTAGGCCTCTAAAGGCCAAGTGTCTTCGATCCAAGCCTCTCCTCCACGATCCATGGCTTCCTTCCTTCAAAACGTTCCAAGTGTCCTCAACCACCACGAAACCCTAGCCCTATTATGAGATCAAGCCCTCAAGGGTGATGTTTTGGCCTTTTTGGGCAAAACATTTGGGTGGTAGGGGCTAGGTTAGGTCCTCTATGACATCTTCTAGGCCTCCAAAGGAATGTCTTCATGATCTGACATGTGGGCCCTTGGCATCCAACTTGTGGGCTTCAAGCCCCAGCCATGGAATCCCAATATAGGCTTGTTCCTCCAAAACTGTCTACCAGTTGGGTCCTACAAAGACAAATGGATACGCCCTCCAAGGATTTCAAGTCAAAACATCATGATGAGTAAGTCAAATAAATAAAAGATCCATCTAAGCAAGTACATCCAAACCACCTCATCAAATTAAACTAATGCTAAAAGACCCTACTGAACTTGCTAAGTGTAGGTATGGGAGGGTTGAAAAAATGACCTATTGGGTGAATCATTCCTCAAGTTTGGGGGTGCTTCCCAAGGGGAACTCCCTCTAAGTCATGTGGATGAGGTGTCATGGATGAGGGGAAGAATTTTTGGCATGGGTTTCATGACATACAAGGGGTTGTAGTGTCTCACTTATGGGTGCCTTTGTAGAGGGTGTGTTGCACCTTCGTTTTCAATGCAACCTTTTTCCAAGCACATTTATTTCCTTTTATTCTTTTAGGATGTTTCCAGGTTGAATCCAAGGTGGGGATTATACCTAAGTGTTATTGCAATATTTGCCTCACCCTATGCAAACTTTCTCCGAAGGCCTTTTCCATTTACCTATGTAGACTTGAATTCCCCTTTTCAATTCCCAGAGATAAAAATTGTATTTTCCCACATATATGCGCCCTAATAGCTATACAACATGCATATACGTAGGTTGCACCATTCCATCCCGCGTACATCAGGTTTTTTGCTCCAAATAAAAAAATGGTGTCGGGTTTCCATGTCACGTCACGGGATCCATGATCTTTGACCTTCCATATACTGGAAACGTTCTGACTTGGCCCTTCAATTCCATTTGAAGGCTATAAATGGGCCATTTCCAAGCTGTGGAGAGGAGAGGAATTCAAATTTGAGAGAAAATTTACTCTGTAGAAATTATTCACTTCATATTGAATTTGCATCCCTTTGTCCTTTTAAGTCTGAACACATTGTTCAACCACCAAGCTCTTCCCTGTTTGATGGAGAACCTCATTGTATCTCTTATATGAGATTGCATTTGGTGGAGGATTGAAGTGGTGGAGGCCCAGCTGGAAGGGACTTAGTTTCTCGGTTTCGAACTTGCTGACACGGAAGTTTCTTATTCATACACTTATGTTGATTACATTTTAATAGAAATACTATTTTCTTGTCCAATAAATGTCTTGCAAATATTTGAATTGTTATTCCATGGGCGTATTTGTTATGAATATTGATGGATTGTGTTGTTGTATGTGCTAAATTTATATATTATCACCATATTATTGTGTATATTGGTTGTTGACAACAAGTTACAGGTGTATTTCTTTGAGTCAAGTGCTCAACGATGGACTTCATCGAACATTTGGATGAGGTAGGCTCTTTATCTTGTCTTGTTAGCATATTTTTTTATATATCATACTTGGGATTAGAGTTGATTTCTGTAGTCATTTCCGTCTGTTGTGGTTTACCCCATGCCATAGAGTGATTTTCCTCGTAACATAATTGGCAACCATACTGGGGATTGAATCTTCTTTCGGGTTTGGAGTGTTTTTCTCCTTTGATTGCTCTTGTTTATCTTGAGTTTCTTGTCGTCTGATTGCTTGATAGTCTTTGTTCATTTTGGGTCTGAGTTTCTTGGCCTTATCCTTAACCTGGCAGTGTTTCAATACATACACGTGGTTTTTTCCCTGACAGTCACGTACATACGTGAGCTATCATTCTGTAGGAAGCGCATATACGCAGTTTTCTCTTGAATAGTTGTGTACATCATCCTTGTTTGCTTAATTGTTGTGTTTGATGTTTGATGGGTAATTTTTTATGGTTGTTGAGTATTCTTAGGTCTCTGACATGACTATTACGTGCCTGCAGAGTGATAGGAAACCTTTCTTTGGTTGAATTTTCGGGCGTTTTTTTCTTTCTCATCATCCTTTTCATTGCTTGTCCTTGCATCCTGGGTTGGGTGTTTGCTTCTTACTATTCTACTTGATTTGTCTCTGTTTACATACAGTAGGGTCTTTATATCAAGTTGTTGCTCAGTCCTTGCATTTTCATTATTTTATATTGAAAATACAAAAAAAATACAATTTTCATTGTTGCCATTTGATCTTTTGGGTTCTTGTCATTGATCTTAGTACATGTATGGAAAGATTGCATCTTATTTGAAATTACATAATTGAATTGAAAGTTGCATTTTGAAAAGCTTATCGTTTATTGGGAATTGAAGTTAGTACTTTGCATTTTATTCATATTCATTTCTTTTACTTGTTGATTGATAACATCATCAGTTTCACAACCGCCTCTTTTGAGTAAACAAAGCCACTAAAAGTAACGCTAATAAATTTAAAATTGATTAGAAACAATTTTATTTTTCAAGGTGCACAAACTAACTTAAGAGTTAGAGCCTTGGGATAGGATTTTGTGAGTAAACTTATCCAAGGTTATTAAAATCAACATATGTTTCTGACTAAGGGAGTGGTGAAATCCATTGTATAATTGGTGACGTCGGGAGGCTTCTCACACTGGAGTTAAGCACGAGGTTGCGCGAAGTTAGTTGAGAGGATATCCCCCCAATACCTTCTTAGCGTCAGAGATATTTCTGAGGATCTATTCATATATGGGGGTCTTGCTAGCACCTTTACCTCTATGAGAGGCGATGCTTTCGATATTTCATGATTTTTTACCCTGCCCATATGGTGGACCTGACTTATGATTGTTTGCATGTGCATTGGTTATATCGTGGTGGCTTAGTTTCTTGACATAGGTAGCCACATAGGTTACTTGCAGAGGTTATTCTACAGGTACCCTGGGTTAGATAAGGGTCGGACAACACACAACCTTTATGAAGGATTACCTCTCTAGGGGGATTTGACTGACTGGTAGTTAAGCCCACGAGTGCCCTTATAACTGATTCTAATACCTTTGATCTTTGGCAGGGAGTCTCCGGCCCCTCTTGGGTGAGGCATACCTACTTTAGGGAGGGAGGCCCCTTTCAACCACTTTATCCTGTTTGTGTGCATATTGGATTTTTGTTTATTTTGGTGTTATCTTTGATTAGTATTTGGCCTTAGGATTTGTTTTTATATCTCAAGTCTTGAGTCATCGTGGAACTAGACCAGCTTCCCCGTAGGTCTCACCGTTTTTTGAAGTTACCACCGCATCTTGAGTCTTTTCCTTATAAAAGGAATAAAGTTATCAAACGTGGTACACACACCTCCACCTACCAGACTTGTGATCATACAATTATTAGTACTGAGTCAAGTCAGAAAGTTATTGGGATTCCTTCAACTCCCATACCCATTATAGTTCATTGTGCTCCTTTGACACCTTCAACCACCATGGTTATAGTGTCGTAGGTTCCCATCATCACTCATGTTCGGCCTATAGTTAATACTCAACCTATAGTCACGAACCCTTTTGTGTCTCTTTGTCATTCACCGGGCTATAATACTCAGTCCATCCCTACGGCCTCTAGCCCTTTTTCTTATGGTATGCCGAATTTAACATCGTAATTTTCATCCTCCATTCTAGTCTAAATAATAGTATTGGAATTGGGGGAATGGCTCCTCCACATATTGCATTATCGTTTGGCGGTGTTCATATCCCTCAAACGACTCCTATGGTTGGAATCCTACCTCCTTTTCACCCCTGGTCTAATCTCGGTCTTAATGCTCCTGGATGGAGTGGTCAACCTAGTGGACAAGTTGTTGCTTATGTTTCGTCCTTTACACCTACCTCCTCCACACTGATTCCGACCAACACATTCGGCATGACGAATCCACCTCTATCCTCTTGATTCACACCCGGAGGAGATCATTTTCACACCTTGGGAAACCGCCAACCTATAGCTACTCCGGCTGGGGGCAATATTTACAATCCTCATCATAACATTCCTACTGGAATGATGCCCAACCAACCCCTTATGAATCAGTTCGTAGGGGGGTTTTACAATCTCGGACAGGCCCATGGTACTTACCAGAACCCTGGATGGGATGTGATTCCCCAACAACAATATTTCTCGGGAGCTTGAGGCCAGATACCGCAACCCCATCTCCCTTTTTTGGCCACGCTCAATTTTCTAGACTTGTATAGATTAATGAATGACCCCATGTGTCATGACCTGACATGGCCCCCCATCCCCACCAAGCTTCCTTCAGATATTTTGAAATTCGAGGGAAAGACTGGTGAGGATCTCGGTGATCACGTCACTATCTTCCATCTTTGGTGCTCTTATAATTCCCTTAACAATGATTATATTCGTTTAATATTGTTTCAACGCACCCTCACGGGGGTCGCAACAAAATAGTACATAGAGCTACCAAGGGGGGCATACAGAACTTTTAATCAAATGGTTTTAGTCTTCCTCAACCACTTCCAATTGTTGGATCGTTACGATGTTGGCATAGAACTTCTTTTGGCCTTCATCCAGGACAAATCCACCCATATCTCGGATCACATCCAAGAGTGGCATAGATGGAAAAGGTTGATCAAGGCCTACATTCCTCTAGAGTTCCTTTTGGAATGGTTCCTTAAGTCTTTACAGCCTTATATTTCGAAGGATGTTTCTACATCCAAAGTTACATATGAGGAAGAAGCGATTTTTAAAGCCCAAAAGTTAGATATTATATACGCTCATTCTGGGATGTTATACGAAATTATTCCAGATGCACCAAGGTTAAGCTACAACCCTAGACAAAATCTCAGGCCTCATATCAATGGCATTGTAGGCTCTGCAAATGTCAAATTTGCAGACTTGGTGACAAGCTATTTGAAAGAGTTCTCTCTAAGCCATTCTGTAGGAAGACAAGCTTCGTCTGTTTCCTCCACTCCCACTCAGTCGGCGGACGTACATTTTATGCAATCATAGACTAACCCGAATGGTAACCAGCAACCAGGAGGGAATAAAAGGAAAGGATGTGGTAACAATCATAAGGGTGGGAGGAATAATAACAATAATAAACCCAAGGACAACGCTAATAATGAGAAGTCAAATAATAATGTTGGTGAGGGCAAGAAAGAAAGGCAAAAGGTGAAATTTCCTTGCAAGTTTTGTACAGATGATCACCTTACCCACTTGTGCCCAAAACTTGCAGTAGCTGTGAGGATTTTATCTCCACTGCCTGTTGTGCTAACTAATCATTTTCTGCATAATCAGCACATGGCCTCGAGCTCCTCGAATGGAGGAAATGCGGCGAGTGGAATTCAAAACCCATCAGCACAAGACGGTGACCATCTATGCATCAATATGATTAAGTCTTAGGTTAATGTAGCCACTCGCTATCGCGATTATAGTTCACACAGAGTGTTCCAGGTCTATAGTATCCCCATCCTCTGAAGACGCCTTTAGAGATTGAAAAACTAGAGTTGTTTCCTAGTATTCCGAAAGGAGTACTCAAATGCTCTATGCACAACCCTAATGCTAGAGTTGCCCTGAATTATTCTATTGTTAAGGATTTGGTTCAAACCCCTTGCACAATGTCGACTCTGGAGGTACTCCAGATGTGTCCTTCATAGAGGAATGCCTTTTTATCTATGTTAGGAGCTCTAGACTTCTATGGCTCTAAGGTTATCAATATTGACGTCACGGATGTGAAGCCTCGCTTGCCTTACCATGTGGCTTTCCAAATCCACGTGGATTACTCAAAGTATACCATCAAATGTATTTTTATTGATGAAGGCATTGCAACGTGTGTGATGTCACTAACCTATTGGAAATCCATTGGCTCTCCGACCCTCTCTCAATGTTTGACCATGTTGACTGCATTTGACGGTCGTTCTTTCCGTCCCAATGGTATTCTTCCTTCCTTCTCGATCCAGTTAGGTGGGAAGATGGTGGAGGCAGATGTCAAGGTAGTTGATGCGCCCATTGACTATAATTGTTACTAGGAAGTAATTGGACTTATGCTATGACTGTATTTGTATCGTCCATCTTTTGTACTTTATGTTTTCCTCACGATGGGAAAATCATGACGATCGATCAATTGTCCTTTGTGTACGCTATTCCCAATGCATAAGTCAGACCATCAATCCCTGTAATGGATAATTATCAGTCAGCAACTGAGAATATTAGTGTTGGAATGTATTCATCCCTTATGGGTACTTTTTATTTCGGGGCACCAATTCATCATATCTATGCCATGTCCAGTAGGTTTGCTTCGTCAATGAGGTATGTTCCTTTCCACACTTCATATTTTAATTATCCTTGGACCCTACCTTCCTCGAATGCATCTTGTGAAGGTTAGTCACATACGGAATGGCTATGCCATTGTCAGCGGTAGAGATAGCATATCAGGTTGTTCTTTACTCTTATGTCAACCCAGATCCTGTCTCCTCGCAGACGGACAAGGAGGATCTTGTTCTTAAGCCCATGTGGGCCACTTCATCATCTTTTTCACATGACTTCCTCGATGATACTTTAACCTTGGATCAAGAAATCATAGAGGCCATGAATGGTTCTAATAGCCCATGGGATGATATGCACCATCGCTCTTCTTTCCTCCCAAAGCTTTCTAGAATTGAACAAGATGATTTTATATCTACCTTGAGCGAGATAGTCGGTCACGTCATAGTTCTACTTGATACGCATGGTATTTATGCCGAAGGAAACATGGCAAGTATCTCCCCTATCATCACGATCAATATCTCTCGTATTCCTGGTAAGGTTGAAAATGTATATATCGGTGCGGATTGTTCGTCGAAATAAATTTTGATCTTCACTGATCTCTACAAAGAATTATGCAATGTATTCACTTAGTCATATGAAGAAATGCCAGGAATCGACCCTCGAATTTTCGAACATGATATTAAAACCTACTTGGATGCTAAACATGTTCAACAATGACTTAGAGTTGTCAATCCCAGGAAGGCCCATGTTATTAAGGCAGAGGTGGAGAAACTACTTAATGTTGGCTTCATTTACCCAGTTCCCTTGAATGAATGGGTATCCAACCCCTTTCCTGTGAATAAGAAGCAAGGAACCATCCATGTATGCATGGATTTTAGAGACATGAATAAGGCATGTTCTAAAGACAACTTCTCGACACCCTTCATTGATCAATTCTCGATGGGTGTGCGGCAAGTAAGATTTTTTCTTTCATGGACGTATTTTCAGGATACAACCAAATTCAGATTAAACACGAGGATCAACATAAGACGGAATTTATTTGTCCTTGGGGTACATTCGCATACTGAAAAATTCCTTTCGGCGTTAAAAACGTCGGAGCAACCTTCCAGGGAGCCATGAACTTCGCTTTTCGTGATATCAATCATATAGTCGAAGCTTACCTTGATGATCTCATTGCTCATTCTCGCAAGAGAGTGGATCACTCTACCCACCTTCGACTAGTTTTTGAAATATGTCACTATTATCGCATCTGTTTGAACCCTCATAAGTGCATATTTTTCATTAGTTCACGTCGTATTCTAGGATTCTTAGTCTCTGAGACTGGGATCATGGCGGATCCTTTAAAGGTTGAGGCAATACTTTGATTTCCTCCCCCACACACCATTCATCAGCTTCAAGGTTTACAGGGAAAAGCTAACTTTTTATGTCAGTTTATAGTAAACTATTCCAATATTACTAAGGATTTCATGCATCTCCTTAAGAAGGACACTCATTTTATATGGGATGAGAAAGCCTAGGAATCCTTCGATGCTCTGAAGAAAGCCTTGGTATCGACACCTTTGTTGAAGCCTTCAGACTACAGTAGAGATTATCTGCTTTATATTGTCGCGTCCGAAGGGACGATTGGTATGGTTTTAGTTCAGGAGGATGATCAGCTTCGTGAGCACGTTGTTTACTATCTTAGTCGAAACTTAGTTAGCTCTGAACTCAAGTATTCTCATGTTGAGAAGCTAGCTTTGGTTTTTGTTCACGCAGTTCAACGATTATGACACTATATATTGCTTTGCAAAACTATCGTGGTTGTTGATGTCAATCCATTTCAATATGTCCTTACTAGGCGTATCATAGGGGGCAAATATAATAAATGGATTATCATCTTGCAAGATTTTGATCTCGATTTTGCTTCAGCGAAATCCAAGAAATCACTAGTTTTTGTCGAGTTAATATTGGACTTCCCTTGGTTAGATGAGGATGTTATTCATGTTGATTCATTTGCGGATGAACACATTTTCCTGGTCTCATCCTCAGACCCCTGGTATAGAGATATTGTGATCTATCGTCAAACCTTAAAGTTCCCTCAGCATCTTTTAAGAGATGGTCGGTGACATATATGATATCAAGCTAAGAACTACCTTTTCATCAATGACACTTTGTATCGCTGAGGCATAGATAATATCTTGCGTCGTTGCTTGACTCACGAAGAGGTTGAGTCTATCCTTAATGACTGTCACAGTGGAGTTTGTGGCGTTCATCTATCCTATCTTACGGCAGCCTAGAAGATATTGCAAGCCGGTTATTTTTTGTTGTCTATTTTTAAAGATTGTGTCGAAGCAGTCAAGAAGTGTCACCCCTGCCAGGTGTTCACTCAGAATATGTGCTTGCATCCAGCACGTCTTCACTCGGTCATTATCGTCGATCCCTTCACCAAGTGGGGGGTGGATTTTGTGGATTGCAACCCAACTTCGGCAGGGGGGCATCAGCATATTATCGTGGTCATAGACTACTTTACTAAGTGGGATGAGGCCATGCCTACAATTAAATCTGATGGTAAGACTACTTGTGTTCAATTAAATTATAGCTAGGTTCAAAATCCCGAGTGAGATTGTCATTGATCATGGCAGTCACTTTCAGAACAAAATGATGAATGAATTAGCATCGAAACTGGGGTTTAAACATGGTCATTCTTCCTTAATACCCCCAGGAAAATGGACAAGTGGAGGCCATGAACAAGTCTCTCCAGACCATTTTGCAGAAAAATGTCAGCCAGAGCAAATCTGACTGCCATATCATGCTTTACCCTACGCTTTGGGAATACTGAACCTCGGTTAAGACTTCCACCGGTTTTTCTCCTTTCCAATTAGTACACGGTGTGGAGTCGATCCTACCTATTGAATGTGAAATCCTTTCTCTTAGATTGGTAGTTAAGCTCCTACCTGACACTTATGATCTCGAACAATGCCTCATACACCTAGAGAGTCTAGATGAGCAACATCGATATGCCTCTACGGCTATCAAAGCGAATAAACAACATGTCAAGGTCCAGTATCATAAATTTGTTTTTCCTCGATAGTACACTAAGGGTGACTTGGTCCTTTTGTATGACCAAGCCAAAGAACCACTGGGTGCAGGCAAGTTCAACCCCATGTGGCACGGTCCTTATATTGTGCAACGTGTCTTCAAAAAATGAGCCTACAAATTAGAAGATTATGAAGGGAATATGTTGGTTGAGCCCAGGAATGGGCTCTACTTAAAAATATATTACGCTTGATCCCCAAGATTGGGTGTAACTCTTTGTATACTAATGTATTTTAGTAAATATATCTTCTCCCCTTTTCGTCATCAACTTGCTTATTGAGTTTTCCCTTGGTTGGAAGATGTCAATGGAGTCTCCGATTTACTTAAGATTCACAGATGGGGCCAGTCGTCATACACGAAACTTGGCTTCTGTCGCTTGGGTTGTTTACTCACCCGAGGGTCAACTGGTGTCTTCAAGTGGCGTTTTTCTAGGGCCATCAATGAATAATGTGGTTGAATATAGCGTTGTTATAGAACTTTTGTGCGGTGCCATTTCACATGGTATTCATTCTTTAGAAGTTTGCCTAGACTCTCAGTTAGTAGTATGCCAGTTGAACAGCGGTTACCGTGTGCGAGACCCTAATCTACTCCAACGATTCCTATAGGTATGACTTTTGGAACGACATTTTGATTTTATTACTTATCATCACATACCTAGAAGTTCTAATTATGTATCTGATGCATACGCTAATTATGTTTTAGATTGGAATTTGTCACATAACTAAAGCAAAGAAAACACACTCACAAATGTACACATTGTAATATAAGTAACGTCGAAGACCAATGCTTTTATATTTCATCTCTCCAAAAATATGGTGCTATAGTACAAAATTGGGGTTCACGCCCTCAAAATACATATACGGTCGATCGATACAATAAACATGACATCTACGCTTGTGGCGCCGGATGTGTGTCATGGTAGCATAGTACAACATTTGCAAGATGCCCAAAGAGTCGCACCCAAGAATGGGGCACACATACCACATGTCATTGCATCGCCTCTGGAAAATCCTCTACCTGAACCATCGGAATTCTTTGCGTCAAACGAGACAACTTTCCCTACACGTTTTAAACTCTCTCAGCATCTCCTCCCGCTAGCTCATCCCCCCAGTGCCTCCGTCAATGTTGTGGGTTCCATCTGTCGCTCACGGACACACATCTACGTAACATACATGTTTTAATTAGTACTTGACATCATCCAAAAATATTTTTGTTTTCTTCTACAAAAATACAAAAAAATGAAACATTCAAAAAACAAATTTATACCTATGTCTCCGTAGGCGGAACCTGGTGGTAATGGCATGTCCAGATCTCCTCTGAAGTTGATCCCTGCATATGGGTAGTCGTTCAGAGCTATCGTCTGCCGAAAAATCTTAGTTGTAGGGTGTTGGTACCCTACCACCTCCCAACCACCTCATCACTTCGGTCCACCGTGCCATGGCTGGATCACAAAGTCCATGCAGAACAATATCGACTCTAGGGCCCAAGCCTTGAACCCGCTTGAAGAAAAAACTACATAAGATAGACGCAAACCCAAAGTTCATATTTCTACCTTTGTTGTAGTCTATTTTCTAACTCTTCATGTTGGCTAGCAGTGAGGTGTACTAGTCGTAAACCGTGGATCACAACCACTCCACCAAGTAGAACATAAGTGGCCTTAATGCCTTATGCAACGAGGCCGACTGTGTGATCCGTTTCAACACTAGGAAAATGATCTTGAGACTTAGATTGTTGATCGCTCTGATCGAGAGTTGGCTCCCTACCTTCTCAGTCCCTACAATGCAATGGGTGTCTATGTAGTCCTCTATATCCATGCCACTCCCAGCTCTCTGGGCTTTGAGGTTCACCACCTCACCCCGACATGACAATCCTGTCATAAAGTATATGTCCTTGAATTCAATCCTCAATGGTTTTCCATCGAGGTTGAAGGCCTCTGTATCTGGATCCTAGTAGTTCACTAGCATCTGGAGTAGTCTCACTTGAGCCCTCGTGCCTTTGAGAGCCCAAAATTTATATAGCCCACATATTCTTAATGCCATTTGAGCCCCTAGATCTCTTTACACTGCAGCATCAACCTCTTCATGCTCTCTTTCTCTCCACTCTAGCACCATCCTGCAAGTTTAAAATCAATTTTTGAGTCAGTACCATTATAAAAATTCAATTCACAGACTTGTACGTGAGCTGCATCTTACACAGTCATGTATAGGGATGCATATACGCGGTATGTTTTGATAACATTCGCGTATAGGGTTGCGTATACGTGACCTGGTGATCTACATCCTGTGTATACCCTAGTTTCTAATTTATGACTTCAAATACTCAAGAATTGAAGCCTAAATGAAAATTTTAAACCAATAGAAATGAAGATAAGAGCAAGAAGACTTACTTGGTCCAAATGGTTGTCAATTCCGTCACTCATAGCTCTCGCAATCAGCACTTGAAGAACAGGGGCAATTTGGTCCAAAATGCACTATTTGGGTAAAAAATGCAAATGATATGGTAAATTGGTTATTTTTTACCATTTATAGAAAATGTTTACCCACTTTACATAGCTTTTGCTAATATTTTAGCCTAGTGGACTAATAATGCAATCGATGGAGTTGGTTTTGGTGGTTTTATCTAGGGATTCTTGCGGTTTCTACTGTCATGATGCACGTTCGGAACTTCGACAGGTATTTTCGTTGACCATCATATAGGATAGGTCATCACTTCATTTTTCCCACTTGCATTATCCTATAAATGCAATTTGTATGCCTTAGAGACAAACCCATTTATTAGCGACACAGATACTTCTTCCTGCAACTAGAAGTGTCGTTAGTGAATGGTATAGACTTACCAAACATGGGTTCCCTAGTTAGAACCTTTGTGCCATTCAGTGCCCATGTAGATATTGTGTCCATGGGACCAAGAGTCCCTTATAGCTAAAATATAACTTTGCTTTCAAACCTCATTTCTTACTCATAAGTATGTTGACCTATACCTATGGGGACTCCCAACAAGTCTGGTTTAAGCTCTTTTTCGACTCTCTCAAAAAGTGAAAATATTTCTGAGTGAACTTGTCTTTTTCACACTCGTAAATTGGATTTGAAAGAACGTCTATTTGGTGTAATTTTAACCCTTTTTCAAACCAAGTAGACTAAATTTTTGAAAAAGGACATTCTTTGGCGTTAAGTTGTAATTGCATCTCATTCTCTTGCTTCCAGTATTGAGCCTATTGTTAGTTCTCGCTTTCTCATAATAAGCCTACCACTTCAGCAGTTTGCATCTTCAGCCAAGCAAATCCTTTCTTATATCCTTTGCAGCTTGACACCCTATACCCCAAGAGGAAACATTCCCCCGAGTGTCCATATCTTGAATGCACCTCCTTGCATTGAGCATAGGTATGTTCCATTGTTGGAACTAGTTGCTTACTCATGACACTTGTTTCTTTGATGTCTCCAACCACACTCCTCGGAGCACGTCCGCTTCCTTAGGACCTTCTCTTCTCCATGGCCCAAAGAACTCCCAAGTTCTTCTATTTCCCTATCGGGAAACCTGCACCCACAGTTCACTTCTCTCCGATCCTCTTTCTGCACTCGGAAGATCGGAACTTCGCAACTTCGCCCATTCTCTATTGATCGCTGGGTTCTCGTACCCCCGAGACCCAAGATGTCAGTCAACGCTGACTTCTTTCTCCACTATCGAAACTTTGGCTCTATCGCTCCTTCGCAACTCGCGACCCCAAATCCTTGAGTTTCCAACCTCCGATACCCGATGCGCCGAAACACCGAGCTCGCGATCTCGCTCCCTCGTGACTTTGCTACTCGCGAGATCAAATAACTCCTACCTCAACTCCCGAGGCCCAAGACGCCAATACTTGCAATGTCGCTACCTTGCGACTTCGCCACTCGCGAGGTCAAATGAATTCCCCGTCGACTCCCGATGCCCGAGATGCCGAACCTCCGATGGTTTATGCCACCTGTCCTCCACTATTTCCTGCAGCCCCACACTACTTACGTAACTCTCGGGAGATCGCCTCTCGCGCTATCGCGATTTCCGTGGCCAAATCTTCCGCTCCTTTCTCGCGAAACCCCGATAACCAATCTTGCGACGGATCCAACGGCCCCAAATGGAATTGGATCAACGACTCTGCTTTTCTGAAATTCTAGTCTCTCCACGCCTGTGATGTAACCTTTTCGCACCCCTGGGAGATCTAACGATCCACTGTAACTCGCGGATTCTCCTCGGAGAATACCGACCGTCCACTCTTGTTCTTACACAGTCCACGAACAAGAAGTATCTCTCCACGAGACTTGTTCGCCAAACTGCGTCTCTTCCTTGCAAACCTTCCAGGCACGACTTGTCTATTTTATCCTTCGATGAACTCGAAGGCCTATCCTTCCTGAGCTTCCCACGATTTTAAGTCTCCTCAGAAAACCTTTTGCGTGCACTCCTTGCGGCAAATCTTCAACAACGTCTAAGTGTTGAAGCTCTTCGACTCTACGCATACCTGCAGCAGTAGTCTTTGATTCCTCTACTCAAAATCACAACTCTGAGTCTTCATCTAGCTTGCGCATGCCTTGCACGGCTCCGGTGCCAAATCTGCACTTCTGAGATGAATGAGAACAAAAGCTAACCCTAATTGAACCTCTCTATCAACACACTCCTTGCGGACAATTCAACTGCACTCCTTGCAGGAATCTCTTGGTTCAAGTAGAGAAACAATTGAAACTCATTCACGGTCCCTCTCAGACTTCTATCCAACCATGAAATCACATACACAGCACATAAAAGCAAATGTATGACAGAAAGAAAACATTCATGAGCATAACATCATAATTACACAGAGAATAACACAAACCATGGATTTGAATCAAAGTTCTCTTCTATTAATTCAAATGCCTGTACATGGGTGTTCTTCATACAATTCTCTGCTTCTCTCTTCTCTTCCTGAATGCTTTGATAATAATAATGTTACAATATACAAAGGAGGGTGTCTATATCTCGTTTCCCTCTTGCGCTCTAAAGCTATCAAATCTAGAATTAAATTCCTATCTAACAGCATTAAATCTATTAAATGCCTCATCTACCTAAGGACAAGATCTATCCGCTCAAGGTCCATTACAATATACAAAGTGCGCTTTCATAAATGTCTTCATTAAAGACTTGCGCAATAATCTCAAGGTGAAATTCAAAAAGAAATTATGTTGACTTGTCTAGCTGTCTCCCGCTTTCGCGCTGGCTCGCATGACGTGGGCGATGCTCCTGCATCATACTCCCTCGCTTGAAAATTTTCATGGGCTCCTGTCCATGAGCTCCTACACAGTCCTTCCATGCTTCTGTATCACTGCTTCGCTCTCCCAACTGGCATCTTCCACTGGGTGATTCTTCCACTTGACCAGATACTCTAAGTATTCCTTCCTTCGGGTTTTCTTATCCACTCGCTTGTCCAGTATGCATTCCATCTGTGGCTTCTCTGCTATTGGTAATTGTTTCATCCCCTAGATTATTGGCTCCTCAGCTCCAGTCTCTACTTCTCCAGCCCTGTATGGGTATAAGTCTGCAACATTGAATATCGGAGATATTCTAATGCCATCCGGCAACTCAATCTCATAAGCGTTTTCTCTGAATTTCTTCAAGACCTTGCATGGTCCGATTTTATTCATCTTCATCTTATTGTATGTTCCCCTTGGGAACCTTTCTTTCCTAAAGTGTGCCAGAACTAGATCACCAACTTCGAACTGAAGTTGTCTCCGATGCTGATCTGTCCTGCGCTTATTTTCCCGATTTGAATCCATCAGTCGCTGCTTCACTCTGTCATGAAGTTCTCTCATCACCTCAGCGAATTATTCTACACTAGCACTGCTAGTCACAGTCTGTTCTAAATCTCACAATTCAGAAACTCCTCTCAGTTGCATCCCATATACAACCTGAAATGGACTTATGCCTGTACTCCGATTCACTGAATCATTGTATGCAAACTCTGTCTGTGGCAATATGTTATCCCAACTGCTGTGGTGCTCTGTCACCAAGCTTCTGAACAAATCTCCCAGACTTCGGTTGACCACTTCTATCTATCCATCCGTCTGAGGATGATAAGAAGAACTAAACGCCAAGTTAGTTCCTAGATTCTTCCATAGCGTCCTCCAAAAATGCCCTATGAATTTTGTGTCTCTGTCCGAAACTATACTTTTCGGCAATCCATGAAGTCTAACGATCTCTTTGAAAAATAGATTTGCGATGTGCGTCGCATCGCTGGTCTTTTGGCATTGAATGAAGTGCGCCATTTTTGAAAATCTGTCCATGACTACAAAGACGAAATCAACACCTCTTTGCGTCCTCGGCAATCCCAATACGAAATCCATGTTGATTACCTCCCATGGCCTCTCCGGTATGGGCAATGCCTGATAAAAACCTGCGTTCTGCTTTCTCCCTTTTGAATGCTAACAAATCCGACATCTGTCAACAAACCTCTTAACATCTGCTCGCATCCCTGGCCAAAAATATGCCTCGCTCAGCGTCGCGAATGTTTTATCATGACCGAAATTTCCAACCAATCCCCCACTGTGCTTCTCCTTTAACAAGTTCTCCCTCATGGAGCAATTCGGAATACACAGTTGATTGCCTCTGAACAGCAATCCTTCCTGGATCATATAATCTATCCAAGGGCTCCGATCTATGAGAACTGGATTCTCAGCTGCTTCATACGCTTCTCCAAAGTCTGCATCTCCTGCGTACATGTCTCTGAGATTTTCAAAACCCAAGGTTTTGACTTGAAACTCCTACAGCAACAAAAATTTCCTGCTCAAAGCATCAGCCACTTTGTTAGCAGTACCTGAAATATGCTTAATCACAAATGTGAAATTCTGCATATACTCTACCCATTTTGCATGTTTCTGATTCAACTTCTCCTGTTGAGTCACAAACTGTAATGCATGATTATCACTATATAATACAAATTATTTTGGGATCAAGTAATGCCTCCACTTCTTCAGTGCCTGTATGATAGCATAAAATTCTTTATCATACGTGGAGTATTTCAGTTTCGCCTCATCCACCTTCTCGCTGAAATATGCAACTGGTCTGTCATCCTGACTCAAGATCGCTCCTATGGCATACCCACTGGCATCACATTTCACCTGAAATGTCTTCTGAAAATCTGGCAACACCAACACTGGTTGCTCTGTGATCTTTCGCTTCAACAGATTGAAGCTCTTCTCAGCCTCAGTTGTCCAATGAAAAGACTTATGCCCGCTTCTTCACTGTGTCCATCATCGTTGCGCTAATTCCACTGAAATTTCTGATGAACTTCCGGTAGAAACTGGCTAAACCATGGAAACTTCTCACCTCGAAAATATTTCTCGGTGATGGCCAATTCTTGATCACTTCCACCTTGTCTGGATCCATCCTCAACTCATTAACCGAAATAACAAAACCCAAATAAATGAGTTGTGTCTTCATAAATGAGGACTTCTTCATGTTGATCAACAGCTTCTCCTGTTGTAGCTTTCTCATCACAATGGCCAAATGCTTCAGATGTTCAGCCTCTGATTTACTGTAAATCAGTATGTCGTCCAAATAAACAATGACGAACTTTCCGATGAACTCCCTCAGGACTTCATTCATCAACCTCATAAAAGCACTTGGTGCATTTGTCAAGCCAAACGACATGACTAGCCATTCATATAATCCTTCATTTGTTTTGAAGGCTATCTTCCATTCATCGCCTTCTCTCATGCGAATTTGGTGGTATCCGCTTTTCAAATCAATCTTTGAAAAATAATTTGCCCCACTCAGGAAATCCATCAGATCATCCATCCTCGGCAGTGGAAACCTGTACCTGATGGTTATTTTATTGATCGCCCTTGAGTCGGTACACATCCTCCAGCCTCCGTCTTTCTTCGGACTGAGAACTGTTGGTACAGCACATGGACTCAAGCTCTCTCTGACCAACCCTTTGTCCATCAAATCCTGAACCTGCTTCTTAACCTCTTCATTCTCTTGCGGCGTTAACCTATACGCGGCTTTATTCGACAAACTAGCTCCTGGTATGAGGTCTATGTGATGACTCACACTTCTCACTGGTGGCAACGAATGGGGTAATTCGTCCACTATGATGTCACCTAACTCTTCCAGCATTTTATGAATTTCATCTGGTAAATCATCCACTCTTGTGCTAGTCAGAACAATTTTCGGCTTCCTGACCACAAAGAATTGTGGATCTTCTTTCTTCTCCATTTCTGAAAGAAGTTCCTTCCCACTCATGAGAAGTATTATGTTGTTTACTTCCAGCTTCACCTCCTTATCCTTTATCGGAAGCAACATATGGGTTCTCCCATTCTTCTCCAGAGTATATGTGTTCATTCTCCCATCATGAATCACATTTCTGTCATATTGCCATGGTCTACCCAGCAATAAATGACATACATCCATGGGAATAACATCACACAAGATTTTATCATTATACCTACCTATTTTAAATTCAACCAAGCATTGTTTAGTAACAGTTACCTGGTGTCCTTTCTGTAGCCACGAAACTCTATACGGGTTGGGATGATCAGTTGTTTCCAACTCCAGCTTCTCTACCATCTCTGTGGATACGAGATTATCCGTGCTACCACTATCAACAATGACCTTGCACACCCTGTCCTTGGTTTTGCAAGCAGTCCTGAACAATCTGGTCCTTTGGACTGAGTTTTCCATCTCCTTCTCGGGTGTCAAAAGGACTTTATGCATCGCAAGCGATCTTCCGCCTTCTGCGTCTTTAGTCTCAACATCATGCCTCTACGCTTGTGAGATGTGAGCTTCTCCTGCATCCCTCTTTTTCTCTGGACACTCATATGACTTGTGCCCATTCTTTCCACATGTAAAGCATGTGATAACTCCACCTCTTCCTCTACCTCAACCTATAGTACGAGGAAAAGTGTTTGCGTCAACATAATCTCCTTGCTGATCATTTTTTTGTCCTCTCTACTCAACATATGGTTGCCTTTGTGAGGTTCCACCTCTTTCAACCTTACCCTGAGGTTTCTTCCATTCCTCCTTGGGCTTCTGGAATTTGTCCTGGGCAACTGCTTTGCCTCTTGGCTGATTTCTGCCTCGCCCTCGCTGTCCTTTCTTTCGGCTCAGCTTCTCCTCAGCTTTCAGAGCCAATTGGTAAGCATCTTCCACCGTTATGATGATTAGCATGCTTAATTCATCCTGAATGTCGTATCTCAAACCATTCAGATATCTGGCAACTTTCTCATCATCGCTCTCCCGATGACCTACTCTGATGTTCAGTCGATAGAATTCCTCGGTATATTCCTTCACTGTCATCAGTTTCTGTCTCAGGTTCTGCATTCGCCTGAACATAGTGATTTGGTAATCCCTCGGGATGAACTTCACTTTCATCTTTGCGATCATCCGATCCCAACTCTTGATCTTCTCCTTGCCTTTGTAGCGTCTATCAGCTTGTAGCTCGTCCCACCACAATGCTGCATGTCCTTTCAAGCGTGTGACAGCATGTCTGGCCTTCTTATCTTCTTCCACATCTTCATAATCGAAGTATGTGTCAAGAGCTCTAATCCAATCTAGCAGCTCCTCTGCATCCAGATTCCCCTCATAGACGGGAATGTCCATTTTTGCCTTTGCACCCATCCTTGCGATGGCTTTGATCAACCGCTTGGTTGATGCATCTTCTGCTGTGACCTCTTCTTCATGTCCAGCTTCCTTTTCAACCTCGGAATCACTAATATCCCCAGCACCAACTCCGTGTCTTTGTGTTGTCTCCATCTCCTCAAGCCTTGCTCGGAGATCTCTCATCTGTCTCTCCATTTCTGGATTTCCTGCTAGCCTACCTCTTCTTTGCACCTCCCTATCTTCTGGGTTAGGTGACTGTCTCTCTCTCCTCGATGGCATGGCGACTTCTCCTTCTCTGCTACAGAAAGCAAAGAACTGTTTCCCACTCTGATACCACTTGATGTCTCCAACCGCACTCCTCGGAGCACGTCCGCTTCCTCAGGACCTTCTCTTCTCCACGACCCAAAGAACTCCCAAGTTCTTCTATTTCCCTATCGGGAAACTTGCACCCACAGTTCACTTATCTCCGATCCTTTTTCTACACTCGGAGGATCGGAACTTCGCGACTTTTCCCGTTCTCTATTGATCACTGGGTTCTCGTACCCCTGAGACCTGAGATGTCAGTCAACGCTGACTTCTTTCTCCGCTATCGGAACTTCGGCTCTATCGCTCCTTCGCAACTCGCGACCCCAAATCCTTGAGTTTCCAACCTCCGATACCCGATGCGTCGAAACGCCAAGGTCGCAATCTCGCTCCCTCGCGACTTAGCTACTCGCGAGATCAAATAACTCCTACCTCGACTCCCGAGGCCCGAGATGCCGATACTCACAATGTCGCTACCTCGCGACTTCGCCACTCGCGAGGTCAAATGAATTCCCCGTCGACTTTCGATGCCCGAGACGCCGAACCTCTGATGGTTTATGACACCTGTCCTCCACTATCTCCTGCGGCCCCACACTACTTACGTAACTCTTGGGAGATCACCTCTCGCGCTATCGCAATTTTCGTGACCAAATCTTCCGCTCTTTTCTCACGAAACCCCGATAACCAATCTTGCGATGGATCCAACGGCCCCAAATGGACTTGGATCAACGACTCTGCTTTTCTGAACTTCTAGTCTCTCCACGCCTGCGCTATAACCTTCTCGCACCCCTGGGAGATCTAACGATCCACTGTAACTCGCGGATTCTCCTCGAAGAATACCGACCGTCCACTCTTGTTCTTACACAGTCCATGAACAAGAAGTATCTCTCCACGAGACTTGTTCGCCAACCTGCGTCTCTTCCTTGCAAACCTTCCAGGCACGACTTGTCTATTTTATCCTTCGACGAACTCGAAGGCCTATCCTTCCTGAGCTTCCCACAATTTTAAGTCTCCTCAGGAAACCTTTTGCGCGCACTCCTTGCGGAAAATCTTCAACAACGTCTAAGTGTTGAAGCTCTTCGACTCTGCGCACACCTGCAGCAGTAGTCTTCGATTCCTCTGCTCAGAATCGCAACTCTGAGTCTTCGTCTAGCCTGCGCATGCCTTGCATGGCTCTGGTGCCAAATCTGCACTTCTGAGATGAATGAGAACAAAAGCTAACCCTAATTGAACCTCTCTGTCAACGCACTCCTTGCGGACAATTCAACTGCACTCCTTGCAGGAATCTCTTGGTTCAAGTAGAGAAACAATTGAAACTCATTCACGGTCCCTCTCAGACTTCTATCCAACCATGAAATCACATACACAGCACATAAAAGCAAATGTATGACAGAAAGMAAACATTCATGAGCATAACATCATAATTACACAGAGAATAACACAAACCATGGATTTGAATCAAAGTTCTCTTCTATTAATTCAAATGCCTGTACATGGGTGTTCTTCATACAATTCTCTGCTTCTCTCTTCTCTTCCTGAATGCTTTGATAATAATAATGTTACAATATACAAAGGAGGGTGTCTATATCTCGTTTCCCTCTTGCGCTCTAAAGCTATCAAATCTAGAATTAAATTCCTATCTAATAGCATTAAATCTATTAAATGCCTCATCTACCTAAGGACGAGAGCTATCTGCTCAACGTCCATTACGATATACAAAGTGCGCTTTCATAAATGTCTTCATTAAAGACTTGTGCAATAATCTCAAGGTGAAATTCAAAAAGAAATTATGCTGGCTTGTCCAGCTGTCTCCCGCTTCCGCGCTGGCTCGCTTGACGTGGGCGATGCTCCTGTATCATTTTTCCTCTTTATCATAGCATTCATTTAACTATGAAAAAACAAAAAAAGATGGGCGGGAAAACAGTATTATCTTACATTGGCAGCAGTTGTGTTGCCTTTGAACAGAGCACAAACTTTTGAGTCCAATTTTCATCAAAATTTTGGGTTTAGCGTGGCCTTAGGAAGTTGAGCTCATTACTTAGAGTTTAATCCTCTGAATGGCTAATCTTCCAGTCCTTATGGAGATTTTGATTGGTGCCTCCTGCATCACAAAGTTTCATCATTGATTCTATGTTGTCAGAGTCATCCATATGTCTCGTGCTCTTGTTCAAAGGATGTCTATCAGCCTGTGTCAGCCATTTCTCATAACTCTTGACTTTGCATGCCATTCATACCCTTAGTGTGTCTCAGAGTTACATGAATATGTAGTTCTACCATGCACCCTTGTCCTACAGTCCTTGTGGATAGGTAACCTTGAACCCAACAGTCGACATCTCCTCATTGGTCGCTAACTGGGGGGTTTCCCTTGTGTTCGACGACAATAAATCTATTCACACTGTGGGATTTGTGTAGTGTCTTGGATTTCATTAGCCTTAATGGTGGTTTCCTCTCCTTTTTTGATAGTTTTCCTTATTGGTTGTTATTCAAAGAGTCTTTTTCATGTACTGCTTGCATCTGGTGCAAGAAAAAGATGCACGGGGTCGTTGATTTGTGAACATATTCTTCATTCGAGTTCCTCCAAATCATCAAGCTCCTACTTTGTACCTCTTGTTGAATGATGAGAGATGCCTTAATGCTCTCCTTTGAGCGGGTCTCCTTCCATCGAATTCAACCCATATATTCTGGAAATGAGACCTAGAGTCCTATGAGTACCTAGAGGCTTGCAGTCAGTAGTGGTAGGTTCTCTTGCCATCGATAGTTGGGAATACATAAATATCTCACGATCGATGGATTCTTCAAGTGTTCAACCTCAACACCTTTATCCATGCTTGTAAGAATGTACTCAATGCCTTGATACCTACTTTTATTATCGGTACGTTGTCTCGCGTTTGTTAACGGTATATCTTAATAATCAGTAATCAAATGAAGTCTCATTGTGTTTGACCTCAACTCCTTTATTCGCATGATGTAGACTTGCACCTTTGGCGGATCGTGTAGAAGACTTGAAGACATCGATTCATAGTCGTAGCTTTTATAAGTTGTTTCGATCACTCATTGGACCAGTACCTATATGACTTCAGTGATCATGGGAGATCAGATTGTACTCCACTGTATACAGATATCTTCAGATTGATTTTGAGATTGGTTTTCATTGGGCCTTGTTCTTGACTATGACAGCCTATGGCATGTATCTACTTTTGTATTGCCTATTCATGGCCATGAACAATTGTTTGGTATATTTCCACATGGATCTGCAGTGTAATTCAAATTGTCAGCAATGTGTGCAAATTCATTATGGATTGTAATCTTCTTATGAGCAACTAGTTCATCCAGTTGGGTCTCCATTACCCCACTTATGGGTGTTATAATTTATTTTATCCATCGCATATACTCCTTTAACCTCACACATTAGGGGGAATATGTTATAGCAATATTTGCCTCACCCCATGCAAACTTCCTCATAAGGCCTTTTCCATTTCTCTATGCAGACTTGAAGTTCCCTTTTGCAGTTCCCAGAGCTACAAATTGTATTTTCCACATATACACGCCCTAACAACTATACACCATGCATATACGCAGGTTGCACCACTACAGCTCACGTACATCGGGTTTTGTGCTCAAAATTAAAAAATGGTGTCGGGTTTCCATTTCACATCACGGGATCCATGATCCTTGACCTTCTGTATACTAGAAACATTTCGACTCAGCCCTTTAGTTCCATTTGAAGGCTATAAATGGGCCATATCCAAGCTGTGGAGAGGAGAGGAATTCAACTTTGAGAGCAAAGTTACTCTGAAGAAATTATTCACTTCATATTGAGTTTGCATCCCTTTGTCCTTTTAAGTCTGAACACATTGTTCATCCCCCAAGCTCTTCCCTGTTTGTTGGAGAACCTCATTGTCTCTCTTATATGATCTTGCCTTTGGTGGAGGATTGAAGTGGTGGAGGCCCAACTGGAGGGGACTTAGTTTCTCCGTTCCGAATGTGCCGACATAGAAGTTTGTTGTTCATACACTTATGTTGATTACATTTTAATATAAATACTATTTTCTTGTCCAATTAATGCCTTTCAAATATTTGAATTGTTATTCCATGGGCGTATTTGTTATGAATATTGATGGATTATGCTATTGTATGTGCTAACTTTATATATTATCACCATATGCTTGTGTATCTTGGTTGTTGAGGAAAATTTGTAGGTGTATTGCTTTGAGTCAAGTGCTCAATGGTGGACTTCATCGAACGTCTGGACGAGGTAGGCTCTTTATCTTGTCTTGTTAGCGTATTTTTTTAGATAGCATACTTGGGATTAGAGTTGATTTATGTAGTCATTTCCATCTGTTGTGGTTTACCCTATGCCATAGAGTGATTTTCCTCATAACACTAAGCATGAAAAAATGTGCCCACCTTGACTCTACCCTGGTCACGTCATGCTTCCCAAAGTTGGAAACATGTGTGAGGCTTCTACCTAAGCAATAAAAACAATTCCCATACATGCTCCTCCCTGGTTGGCATTTTGTTATTAGTCATTCTTTAAAGGGTCCCATTATTTTTTTATGAGAGACATTTCATTGTACTCAAGATCCCTAGGTGAGAATATAGAAGGTTAATGGTTTGGATTTTATCTTTTTCCATCCATAAGCCTATGGGCCTTCGACCCCTTCTTCCCATGAAGTGAGGAACAACCCTTTCTTGGGTCAGTACACTCGAAAAACCCAAAATGTGAGGAGATGAGGGGATGAAGTGTGGAAAGTGACAAGTATGGTCGGGATTGGAACGATGACTCATAAAAAGGACCTCCCAGTAGCATACCTATCCCTAAGGGTGACCCACTTACTAGGGCGCAATGTTAACCACCAAAGTGAAACAGGGAAAAGAGCATAATGTCCAAGAAAATGTCACACAATTAAAAGCAGTAATAGATGAAACAAACTCAAATGCCTCAAATATTAAAATGACACTCACCATAATACCTTACTTGTACCTCATTAAGAAATACCCAATGTCTTCCAGAGGCTGGCTGATGTGGTGGATATCGTCGTGACCAACCTGGAGTTGTGGTGGTGAGGTGGGTCTTTGTCTGTGTATGTGGACATTGTTGGTCAAGTTGTCTCTCAGTATTCCATGTCTGCAACCTGAGGACCTCAAGATATCATCTCCTTTGTTATCCATAGGAGTTGGGGATAACAAGTCTCGCATGATCCAAAGCAGTGTCATTCTCATCTCCTCTGCATGTCGCGCTCTCGTCATCGGAGTTTTCGAACATTGGTGTACATGAGATGCATTTTCTTATGAAGGATAAAGTCAAAATATTGATCTCGAGGAAGGGGAGGTGTTGGAAGGTGAGAAAATAGAGGAGAAGAATGGTGGTATACAATGACAGGGATATAGAGGCCATCCCAAACCTGGTGGGGAGGACAATAGTGGGACATTTATGTGGTAAATGTGTCACCTCGTTATCTTTGAAAACTTGGTTGCAAGATAATTAGCAGAGGATGTTGTGTTATTGTCATGTATATTACAACCTTGCACGAGATTCAATATGCTTTATTTTTCAATGGCATGAATATATTTTGAGTCATCTTTAGGGTTGGGGGTCATCGGGCCTGGTGCTCAGAGAATGGTCGATATCCTTTGACCCTACATGAGACATCCAGTCTCCCTTGAAGGTGTGGGTGATTTTGCGTAACCTTCCCATAACATTCTGGGATGAAGAGGTTCTAATGGGTATTGGAAATAACATAGGGAAATTCATCATCCTTGATCCAAGATGGGAGTTGAAGATAGATCAGAGGTTGGAATGGATTCAAATTGAGGTCAACTTGAGAGAAGGTTAGCATGATGAGATCGAACTAGTATGGAGAGGATTTACATGTCGACAAAAAATAAACTATTGGTGTGTCCTGTTTCGCTGCTTTGTATGCCATGAAGCTGGACATCTGCAAGCAAAATTTAGGTGTCCTTCTTCACATTTTCTTCCATTTACCAAAGTCTAAAAAATAAAATAAGCAGCAGTCAAATATGAGACGAAAAAGGTGGTGGATGTGGAAGGATGGTAGAAGAGTGGAACTAAGCATGCATGGTACAATTCTCGAGGTGTCAACATCTCAAAGGCTCGAAAAGATGTAATCTTAGGTAATATTTCTCGATGTGTTGATTAGGTTTTGTCTCATCCTTTAGAAGGTTCTTCGAAACTCTCAAAAATACAAGGTCATTTTCCCCAAGTCCCAATCTCAGAGGCATCCTTGAAAAAATGTCCTTTGAAATCAAAATCTAGGGGTCCTAACTCTTTTCTTGGGGTTCTCATGGAGGGTGCAATGTCACAACCTTTGTCACAAAATAGGGAAGCCTTTGTCCCACCATGGGATGCCTCAAACTCATTTTCCCAATCGATTTCATCTTCGCCATGTCCTAGTAAAAAATCATCTTTTAAATATGACTACCTTTTATGCTCCAAGGTTAAGATGGGGCAAGGGGAGGAGATAATCGGGGGTTTGGCCATGGATAAAGGTGTGGGGGGTTAATTTCAAAGGAAATCATTGATTTATTTGGCACATATTCAGGGTGTTAAGGAGATTGGAAGTGGGAAATAAACAACATTTGTTCAAGGCCTTAGAGCAGGTAAAGCTGAGGAAAGAGTTCACAAATGATTGTTCCCTCCTTCAATGTTCGTGGAGTAGGGGGAGCTACAAAAATCCTTACCCTCAAATGGTTGGTAGTGGAGGATTTTATTAGTTGGTTAAAATGTTGGTCATTATGTTCCATCGATACTGAGGGCCTCTCTAGAGGCTTATTAACTTCCTGGAGCCCTCACGTAAAGGCATCCTCCTCGTCAACATAATGGTTCAGGTTTTTTACAGAATGCTAAATTGCTCTTTAAAACTATTAAATGTGCATGGACCATATTCTAATCGTTTCCCTTTCTAGGAGGGGCTAAGTGGGTCAGTGTTTATGAATTCTGAAGACATAATTATAGGAGGGGGCCTTAATCTCACCTTGTCCTTAAAATAAGTATGGGGCAAAGGCCTCGCCAAGATCCCCAGGAATTTTTTTACGCATAGGATGGAGAAACATCGGTTATTTGATTTAGCTCCCAAGAAGTTGTCCCATACTTGGTGTAACAGGAGAACATGAAGGGAATTTATTTCCAAAAGACTTGACAGGTTCTTGATATCTAAGGGTTTGATCGATAATCCTTGGCTTTTTAAATCTCATGTGGAGATAGCTAGGGTATCCGATCACATGCCTATTATATTGGAAGTGTCTAAATTGGGCCCTAGGTCTCCTTCCCATATGAATTTCAACAAAGAATGGATAAAGGAGGAGGATTATAAGAAGTTGGTTATTGAATCTTGGATTCCTATAGAAGAGGACTCGAGGCTCAGTTATATGCAACAATTTGCAAAAAACATTAACAAAATAAAAAAGTCATGACTTCATGGGCCAAAGAGTATAGGTTGAAGCTCATGGATTCCATCTAGGAGGTGGAAGGAAAGCTAGGTACCCTTCTAATAGATCGTGAAGTTGGCTCTTTATCGAAGGAGGAAGAAGATGAGATAAAGATGCTTATGAGGAAAAAACAATATTTGTTGGCAACGAAAGAATCAAAATGGAGACAAAAAAGTAGAGCAGTTTGGATTCGAGAAGGGGATAATAATACAAAAAAAAATCATAAATTTGCCAGCTATCACAAGATAACAAATTCCATTTGGGAATTAAAGGATCAGGAAGGGCGATTGGTGATTGCGGCTAGTGATATAGTTGAAGCCGGAAAATGTTTTTTTTCTAGATTATTTAAGGAACCAGCGGGGTGCCCCATCTCAGAAATTTTAAAAGCTATCAATCTCATTCCTAAATCCTTCAGAGAAGATATGAACGAGTCTTTACAAGCAACGTTCATAGAAAAGGAAATTCTAGCCACTTTGTCCTCTTTTCAAAAATGCAAAATCCTTGAACCTGATGGCCTCATGGTCGAATTTTATTTAGTATTTTATGATTTTCTCAAATCGTACTTGCTAAAAGTTATTAGCGAGTCCCAGAGAACTGGAAAATTTTGGGCATCTTTAAATTCTACTTTCCTTTCCCTTATCCTAAATAAACAAGATCCATCTTCCTTCGAATATTTTAGACCCATCGCATGTTGTAATGTAATTGATAAACTTGTGGCGAAAATCATATCAAATCGTCTTAAAGCCATTTTTAGTGAGCTCATTTCAGAGGAGCAGTTTGACTTCTTATTTAAAAAACAAATTCATGATGTCATTTAGCTTACACAACAATCCCTACATTCCATCAAGTTAAAAAAGATCATGTCTATTGTAATGAAGCTTGACCTATCAAAAGCATACAACAAGGTGAGTTGGACCTCCGTCAAGCTTTCCCTAGATCAGATGGGAATGGACTTGAATTTGGTCAATTGGATTATGGGATGCATCGAATCCTCTTCCTTTGCAATACTCATAAATGGGGCTCATTTTCCTTTCTTCTTCCCTTCTCACGGGCTCCAACAGGGATGTCCCTTGTCCCCTTTCCTTTTCCTAATCATTGTTGAGAGACTTATTCTACTTATAAAGAAGGCTAAGAGAGATGGTATTTTGAAAGGGATGAATATCACCAATTCAGAGATCTTAATACACTTATTATTTATTGACGATGTGATTCTTTTTGGTGTGGGGTCAATTTTGGACTTCCAGTCTCTAAAGAATATTCTGGATCTTTTTTGTATATCAACAAGGATGCAAATCAACAGGGAAAATTCTATATTACTGGATAATGGTTTACAGGAGGAAGTTTCAGATCATTTGGAGGGGCTATTGTCTTTTGAAAGGAAAATTTTAGATGAAGGGTCAAACTACTTGGGTTTTGTGCTCAATCCAAATGACTACTAGTTTAGAGATCAGTTTTGGCTATACAAAAAAATTGAATGAGGATATCGATGGCTATCAAGAGGAGGGAGATTACTTTTATTGAATTCAGTTTTGCAACATCCCAATGTACTGGGCTTTAATTGCTAAAATTTCTAAAGCCATATTAACTAAGATTAGAAAACTTTATTTTCATTTCTTGTGGGTTGACAACAAGGAAAAAAGTGGAATATCTCTGGTAAAGTGGTCTAAGCTTGTTATTCCCAATGAATTGGGGGGTTGGGGAATCAAAAAAATTTATCGGTTCAGCAGAGCTCTAGTAGCTAAAATTTTATGGATATTGATCTATAACAATCTGTTGTGGGGTAGAGTAATGGTATCAAAATACATCATTGGGATGTCCTTCATAGAGTGCATCAGATCACCTAGAAATTTGTCAAACAACAGTTTGATTTGTTGGACGGCAATGGTCAAGGAATATCAATTAATTGGAAATCGATTAGTCTGGAGTGTGGGGAATGGTCAAAGAATTAGGATCATAGAAGACCCATGGGGTAAATTTAGGGGAAGGATATAAACTCTCATAAGGGTTGGTGAGAGACCTTCACAATTGTGGCATTATCTCATTAAAGGATGCCTCAATTGGAGACTATGATCGCATTGGTAGAAGCATATAGAAGTCCATCGATCTCTTAGAGATAGCAAGTGAGAGTGCAGAAGAGTGGGAGGGTTATCTAAATCTTTTAAACTCCAATTTTATCACTCTCAAGGAAGATGAAGAGAATGTGCTTTTTTGGACAGGCAACGAAAAGATTGGTTATTTCTCAGCGAAGCAGGGTTATAAGGTGCAAGCAGAAGAAGCTTTTGTTGGGGAGAGGAAATGGTGGTGGAACTTCATATGGGATTCGGATGCGCCAAACAAAACAAAAATCTTGCTATGGCTGGTTTTGGAAAACAATATCTTGACCTGGGATAATGGATTTAAAAGAGTTTGGATTGGCCCCAACAGATGCTCTCTTTGTAAATCAGAAATGGAATATGTTCAACACCTATTCATTCAATGTCCTTTCGCACATCATGTTTGATAGGGTTTTTCAATGGAATTCAAAATTCTTTCTTAAATCATGGAAGGAAGATATGGAAAATAAAGAATTTAAGTCGATCCTTTTTTTTTATGGTGGTCCAGGAACACTTCTATTTTTTAGGATATCCTTTTACCTCGTGAAGTGGTAGTAGGCTTGATCAGAAAGATCTTAATGGAATTCGGGTCGAAAATTGAACGTAAAAAAATCAGAATGCCCTTAATGCCTCCTTTGGCAGAAGGGATCCCTTGGGGATTCTTTGATGGGGCCAACTAGGGGTATCCATCCATATGTGGTGCATGTGAAATATTGTATATCACCAACTCTAATTATTTTAAAATAAGATATGCGTCTGGCCTTGGTACAAACATGAAAGCGAAGCTATTCGCTCTTTGGGCTTTGTTATTTTAGGTTGATATGCTAAATTTGAGGAAGATCTAGGTATTCAACCACTCCCAGGTCACGATTGAATGGGCCGAAGGGAATTCACAACTTTAGGTGAGATGTCTTCAACCTCTAATGCGTCAAATTCGTTCTTTTCTGGAAAAGCTACGGTGGAACTCTTTTTCACATATTTTCAGAGAGTTAAACGACATGGAAACCATGATCTCCAAGGATGCCTTGTCTCTAGATGATGGTGCATTCATAATTGAGGAATTTTTTGATAATCAATTTTTCAAATAAATGTCATTTATGTTATAATTCCATCAAATTCTTTAGGACATAATGAATGGTGAGGTTTTTGTTTTTGTTTTTTTTTTTAAGGGTCGCAAATGAAGGTTAAAATGCAAATATGATTGAAAGTGAAAAATAACAATATGTAAGGATAGAAGAGAAATAGGCGGCATGTAAGCCTGTAGCATATGATTTTTTTTATATGATAATGCCAGTCCAACTATGGACATCAATATGTATATTCTACTTATTTTTGTTGGAATATAATTTTCTTCATTCTCTAAATATATGTGTGTGTGTGTGTAGTCATCGAAAAAGTTGAGTTTGTTCACTTATTAACTCACTCCTATTTAAGTCCAAGTTGATATCACCTTCCTTTAGAGGAGGGGTTAGGACTTTTGTCAATATTCTATATTTGAGCAATCTACATCTTTTTTTCAAGATGCTCAATGAGGATCCATCTAATATTAATTCCAGGCATACCCATGTTTCCCCCGCACGTGGCACACAAAGCTAGTTGAGGTTTGAACAAACGACGTCACAAGGAGTGCCTTAACAATGCACTTTATCACCAATTGATCTACACCCAGGGGCATTTGTGATTCATTATTAATGAGTTCCCTACCTTAAAAGTCTTTATGAGTTCCCTAATGCCATGGACACCATTCTTATTGTCCCTACAAAGGAAGAAGTGTTTTCTTTAGATGACATAGATTTCGGGGTTAAGCGGCTCACAAATGGGAAAGCTAAGAACATTGAAGGCTACCAAGCTAAAAAATTTAAAATCGGAGGGCCAATCCTTATCCCTCACATACAGAAGCTCTTCAATTTACCAGTCAAGTAGGGCTTCCCTAAACCCTGGACGCAAAACCTCATTGTTCCTATTTTTAAAAATGGGGATAGAAACATTCCCTCTAATTATCGGACCATTATGATTAGCCCGATTTTAGCCAAGTTTTATGGAATTATTTTGGAATAGAAGATTAGCCTTTGGCTAGAAAGTAACGGTAAAAGAGCTAAAGGCTAGGCCAGGTTTAGGAGATATCATTCAACTGTGGACCATCTTGTTACCTTTAGGATCATTGCAGAGGAGTTCCGCAATACTAAAACCAATCTTTTTTGTTGTTTTGTTGACTTTAGAAAAGATTTTGACATGGTTCCTCGGAAAAAACTTTGGAATAGGTTGGAAAAGATAAAAGTGCCTCTTGAGCTAAGGGCTACTGCAATAAGGATGTATGAGAACATTATTGCTAAGTTTAAAAACATTGAGGGCTGGTCAAAAGAGATTAACTGCAATATCGAAGTCAAACAAGGTTGTCCCTTGTCCCCTACCCTTTTTGGCATATAC
The DNA here is from genome assembly GCA_010110895.2 of Picea sitchensis. NCBI lineage: Eukaryota > Viridiplantae > Streptophyta > Pinopsida > Pinales > Pinaceae > Picea > Picea sitchensis. The sequence goes on along the minus strand of SNQJ01S0010056.1, from coordinate 4 downwards.
ATTG
>SNQJ01S0010055.1:175490-203631 GCA_010110895.2 Picea sitchensis | reverse complement strand
CAGATCTATGGTCTCAGAATCCTTGGAGCAAGAAGTGTGTGGGGAACGAAGGACAGTTGGAAGGGACCTTACGACATCAAGGCCATGGTTGTAATCTCTCTTTCACATTTAATATGATACAATAATACGATTCTTTCCTATAAAGCTTGTTGTGTTTTATTGTATGATTCCTTGATCACATACATAGGTTTATACTGAGTTTATGCTATTACTATCACTTTGGTTGGTTGTGTTCTTTTGCAGGTTCATCATTGTATGAGCGTTGGAACGGATCTAGGATGGCGATGGCGAGAGGAAGTGACATTTAAACGGTATGTCACCTATCCCTCTTTAGTTAGTAAATTCAATATCTAAAACTTAAGGAAAGCGTCATGTTCTGGTGTGTTTTGTTCTAGATCTAGGTGGATCTAGGGAGATCTGTTAGTGTCTGCACCTACCGATTAGTCCGATAACACTTCCAGCGTTTTATGCTAACTGAAGGGGTGTGGGCCCATAACCTGTTAGAATATAGAAGATGGTGTGCTCGTTTTACCATTGACAATACCTTCGTCACCCAACCATAGGTCGAAGCCTCCCTTCAAGCACCTTAACCTTGACTGAGAAATTCCTCCGGAAGCAAACCCTAGGCTAGATAGCCAAACAAAGGGGCAACACATCTCTCCCCAAGGACAGTGCAACACAAAAGACTGATTAGATAGTCCCAAACCCTGGCCAAGAGATATCCAAGCCAATACTGAAACTAGCTGTTGTTGTAGCTGCACCTGCAACCCTCCTCCAAACCTGCTCACCAAACTGGAACTCCAGTGCGCACCAACTGGGAAATTGCTGCGCAGAACTGGCTCTGTCTGCAACTGTTGAGATGCTACAAATGAGAACTGGCGCCCTGTATTTATAGTAATCCTGCCAGTTTGCTAGGGCCGACTTCTCCTTCTGGGTATGTGTCTGTTCAGTATTTTGTTATTAATTATGGCTGACTTCTTCTCTTGGAGGCTAATAGCCTAATATAAATTATCTTCTTGAGCTGACAAGGCTTCTAGGGTTATTAGCCAACTCATTAGGGTTTCTCTTGCTTTCCAGAGTCTTCTACCATAATATTAACACTCCTAGGGTTTGATAGTATAACCTTGAATTTAAGAAGAAAAACACAAAATTGCATAAATTCCTTACCTAATCCAAGAGATGGCATAGAAAACCATTACTTATCAAAGAAATTCCAACAATTTTCCAAGAAGAAGCATCCAAGAGAAGTCACCAGCCTTTATTCCACCAATAAACAAGTGTAGCATCCATAATGACAAGAAAGAAGAGAGAGTGAATTGCCAAAGAGGGTCGAAATTTCAATCCAAGAGTGAATTCGCCAGTGATGAGTTGTGATTTATGACAAATGACTTGCCTTATATTTATATGAGTCATGTTTGTCCACTTTACAATTAAATCCGTGATTTTAGGCCTAAAACCTAAGTTACAATGCTTAATTAGCAAATCAATTTGTTCTTTTGCCCACATGGGCTACAAAATGACCAAAAATAATAAAATGATGGGACATAAACCCATAAAACTCTCCTCCAAGGTGGCACATGTGAAGATAAGTCTCCCAAGGCCAAAAATGTCATGCTAGGAAGGTGCCACATCATCCCCAAATGAAGTAATAAGGTGGGGCTTCAAGCCCACAACACCACCAAGTGCACTAAAATGACTAAACGTCCTCCCAAATGTGTGACGTAAAGCTCTCCAAGAGGGACGTAAGGGCATAAGAAGGTGACATCACCCTTTCTTCATGGTTCCTGGTCTTCATCATGTGACAAGGATGTCTCCCAAGGTGCAACGTTCATCATCTCAAGCCAACAATAAGTGGGGTGCATCATCCAACCTATGGGCTTTCAATCCCCTATGAAGGTCCAACCTTTGTGGAGGGTGTGGTGCATCCCTTCGTTTGCAATGCAACATTTTTCCAATCCCTTTATTTTCCTTTCATTTTTTTTTGTAGTCCGAACATTGAGTGTTATGTGAAATGGAAAGTAAAAGAGCAACACAATGCCACTTAAAGTTAGAACACATTCAGTGCCACATGCATTGGAAATTAAAAGACACCACAATGCATTCCCCCATCAAGTGGGACTTTTATTAATCATTTTATTTTTTTAAGGTCCTTCATTTTTTTATGGAGAAGGGTTTCATTGCTCTCAGGACCTTAAGGTGAGCATCTAGAAGGATAATTTATGGATTTTGACTTTTTCCAACTACAACACCTCTGGGCCTTTAGACCCTTCTTCCCATGAAATGAGGTAAAACCCCTTCTTAGGGTCAATGCACCCTTGAACCCAAAAGATGATAAAACAAAGGGGAAGAGGTGTGAAAAGTGGTGAGAGCAGGAATGGTACGATGACCCTTCAAGGAGACCCCCCAGTAGCAACCTTTTTCCCGAGGGTGACCCACTTACTAGGAAAACATGTCAACCACCAAGGTGAAATAAGGTAAAAGGTATGATCTCCAAGCAAACGTTATATAATCAAGAAAGGACCCTTTGCAACACGCTCAAATGCTTCATTTATTAAAGTGACACTTACCAAGAGAATGGACTTGTTACCTCATGAAGCAAGACATGTTGTCCTTTCTAGGTCAGGCTAGTGTGGCGAACACTGCTATGTTGTTGATGATGAATGGTGATGTGTGGTGGAGAGGAGGGTCTCTGTCTGCTCAATGTGGGCTCATCTGGTCATCTATCTCTCGACACTCCATGTCTTCTACCTGTGGGCTTTGAGACATCATCTCCTTAGTTACCCCTAGGATGGGGGGTAACACATCAAAATATTGGTAAGATTGTGAACAATCATATTTAGAAGATAACATAAATTAGAGCTATGCAAATCAATAATCCATTGTTTAAGAGAAGGGGAACATTATTTGTTTGCTAAATGAGTATAGAGAAGAAAACATCACTATGTGGATTTTCTCCTTGGGGGTGGTAATTGTAAATGTTGCCTCTCTAAGGAGAATAAGTAGACTTTACAAATTCAACACCTCTTATATTTCAATAAGGATTTTGTTTCTTCTTTGCCTTGTAAACTCCCAACTTTTAAATCACACTTAATCACTGTGTACCCTTCTTTAGAGAGGTGGCATAAGATTAAAAAGAAAAAAAAGAAAGAATCTAACATAGATAATCATTTTTCAAAAAAATAGAACTAATATATACATTATCTGTATAATATTATTCTTATAAGTGGGATAAATGTTTTTTTTTAAGGCGGAAAAACCTATCATAACTCGGTGGTCAACTAGCAATGATGATAACCTTCACTTTCACTATTGAGCAACAAAGAAAAAGAACTAAGACTTTGAGAACCCTAGGGGGAGTTATTTTCTCAATCTAAGAGCATGCAACCCCCTCTCGATCCTGAAGCATTATCCTTCCAAGTTATGGTTTATTCTTATGCAAAATCCACCAAATTTCAACCCATGAAATTTGTGAAGAGATTTGACAAAATGTTAGAGGTAAAACTCCCCCCAAACCTTGTAAGGGGTCAAGATATGGCTTTTACTGAACATGGTTTAGTTGGCTAGTTCACTAGGATCTGGCCATCTCTTAGAACTATGGCTACCCATATTTCGAAGAACTGGAAACCCTATATCAAAGGCCAAGTTCATCATTTTTTCTGTGGTACGGTTTTCTTTGCCTTTCTCTTCTCGCAACTAGAGGTAATGAAGAAAACAACCCTTTGAAGACAAACATGTATATAATCATGTATCAAGAAGATTTTCCCCTCTTCATGGAACCTCAAGGGAATAGGGACTCATGCCCAAATTCAAATAGTCCAAGGGAGCCACCTTTAGTTCAAATCCTGGAATCAACTCAAGTAGATTCAATGATTCCAACTCAAAAGGAACAAGAAGTTTCAACCCAGGAACTTATTGAAATATCTAGAGATAAAGTTCCTCAAGCAGAGACTGAGATAAAGATGTATGTGGGAGTGGAAGAAGTAGAAAATTTCACAGACACATAAATTTCCTTCTCAGACCCAAAAGTTAGAGGCTTGGAAGTCTTAGATCCCATTGAGGAGGAGGTATATGAAGGGCAGTGAGAGGAGAAAACGCTTTGGCATTCTGGAAAAAAACCACAAAAGATACTCATGGAGGAGCAAGAAAATAAAGAGATCATGTTGGGTTCACAATTGACAATGGATAGATAGGGGAATAATGCACCTTCGAGAGGAGGAAGCAGAAAACAACAGATTAAATAATGATTATGGTCTTCTAGAATTGCATAGGTTTAGGAAGTAATTGTAAAGCAACTGCAATTGAGGAAATAATCAAATCAGAAAAGCCTGCAATTCTCTTGCTCCAATAGACTAAAATGAGCTCCTCTAAAGCATCAAAAAATGGGAAACAACTATGGAGGCAAAGTGAAGGGGTCACAGAAGACTCAAGAGGAACATTTGGAGGTATTTGTACTCTTTGGAACAATAAGATAGTAATACTGGAGTTCTCATTCCAAACCCAAAATTTGATACTTACAAGGTTCAAACACATCAAAACTGGTAAACTTTTTATCATTATTAATTTGTATATGCCAATGTGTTATGTAGAGAAGAATCTGTGTGGGAATTCCTTGTTAGCTCTCAATAATTCAGATTTTTTTTTTATAACAATATTATAGCCAAAGACTTTAATGTAGTTTTGCACAATTATGAGAAGTGAGGGGAAAATATTGTTAGAGATGTTTTTAGGGAGAAAATGGAGGATTCGATCCATGAATGGCATCTCGTAGACATTAAGCCCATAAGAGGCAAGTACACTTAGTCAAATAAAAGAGTTGGTCTAGGTCATATTGCTACAAAGATGGACATATTTCTAGTGAGTAGTGATCTACCTTTGTAGGATTTTGAAATTAAATAAAAAATTCTCATCTTTGCCACCTCTGATCATAAGCCCATCAACTTATATTTTCAAAAACTTATAGATTACAGTCTGTTTACTTTTAGGTTTAATCCACTTTGCTTAAACTATAAGGAGGCAATTGAAATTGATTGTGTGAGAATAGCTTAGCAAATGTGGATCCCAGGTACTCCAATGTATATTTGGGAGAAGAATTTAAAGTTGGTTAAAGGTGTTCTTAAAGATGGGGTAAAATTGAATTACACTCTTCCTCACGCTAAGAAAGAAAAGATGAAATATGAATTAGAAAAATTCCAACCTAAGTTGGAAAATGAAGAGGTCACTTGCAGATTCAAGAGGAGGGGGTGAATAATTAGAAGTGTATTATACACTAAGGTTGTGTGACCGAAAGAGGAATATTAGTGACTCAAATCAAGGAATCTCTATCTAAAATTAGGGAATATGAACACCCATTTTTTCCACAAGCAAGGTAAGGCATGTATTGTCAAAAACAATGTAAAGGAAATTCTAAGGGAAGATGAGAGCAAAATCATTGATTTGAAAGAATTAAAAGGTGTTGCAAGACAACACTTTTTCTATTTGTTGTCTCAACAAAATGATGTGCTCTTTGGAAATATAGGCAGCATGATAGAACATGTACCAACAATCATATCCAACAAGGAAAACTTGGAGTTTACAAGGCCGGTTGATGAAATCAAAATTAAAACTGCCATTCGGACTCTAGACTTGAATGAAGCTCCTAGGATTTATGGATTTTCCATCTCTTTTTACAATTTTTTTTGGAATTTAATAAAATATGACCTCAAGCAAATGCTATGTTATGTTCAACAATCATGTAAGCTGGGGGGGAGCATTAATTCATCTTTTATGGCCTTAATCCCCAAGGAATCAAATACATCTTCCTTTTCTAGATTCAGGCCAATCTCACTCTATAGTTCCTCATATGAAATTATGACCAAAATCATTGCCAACAAGATCAATTTTTTTTCCCAATATCATCACATACAATCAAGGGGGATTTATGCAAAATAGGCAGATCATAGACAATATAGTGCTAGTGAAAGAGGCCATTCATTCAAACTTGACTGCAAAGGAAAAAGGCATGATTATAAAACTAGACTTGGTGAATTCTTTTGACCGAGTAAGACACTCCTTTATCTACAAGGTTTTGGGAAAATTTGGATTCAGTTCCTCCTTCATTCAGTGAGTTGAGTCCTATATAGGATCTCGTTGGATTTCTCCATTAGAAAATGGATGACCCACCCACTTCTTTCAAAGGAGTAGAGGGTTGAGGCAGGGTTGCCCGCTTTCTCCCCTTATTTTCATCATTATGGTGGAATCTCTTAGTCGTAAGCTTGAATGAGAAAGAGTTTTAGGAAATATTCTAGGGATCAAGGTTATCATAGGCTCCAAGTGCATCAATCATTCTCAATTTGCAAATGATACCCTTCTATCAACAAGATCCTCCTTAATAATGGATTTAAGATTAAACCAAATATTGAATTCTTTTTTGGATGCATCAAGAGGAGAAGTCAATCATTGAAAATGTCAATTTTTTTGTTGGAATGCAAGTTCCTAGGTACTCCAATCCATTTCTCATTTTCTTAAATTTTCTTTGACTAACATTTTGTCCCTTTTTAGGTACCTTGGAATCCCCATTTCTCTCAAAAGTTCTTCTTCTTGATCAAGTACATGCAATCTAGATCAAATCATAATTGAATTTGAGCATTGGGGATCTCAGTGGCTCAATTCAGTGGGGATAATAGTTATTTTAGCTCTGCCCCTATACTAATGTTTGCCCATTTTAGCTCCAATTGGTGTAATGAATCATATATCAATCAAAATCATAGAATTTATTTGGCCAGGGGGAAGAACAAACACTGAAATAATTCACTTAATCAATTGGAAGATTGTTAGAAGCGCAAAGGACAAAGGTGGATTGGGGATCAAAGACCCGATTTGGATGAATTTGGCCCCGGGTGCCAAATTGTTATGGAGAATGATCCTTGACAAGTTAGAGTGGTGGATTTTTTTTTCGCGGAAGAAGTACTTTAGGGGACCAAGAAATTGTTGTATTGAGAAATTGCTAAAAACACCAAAAGGATTCCCTATACTGAAGCTTCTCAAGGATTCCATTTCGATAACAAAAGAGAAGCTCACTTGGGTGCCAAGAAATGGAAAAAAAAAAATCAGATTTGGGAGGACAACATCTTTGGTTTGGAACTGTTGTCAAGATGGTTAAATCTATTTCCATTAAAATTTTGGATGAAAAATAGAAACCTCCACACTCTTTATGAAATTTCAAAATGGGATGAATCCTCCAAGTAATGGAAAGTATGAAATATTGTTTCGGCCCCAAATTATTTGAATCCTCTAATATTTCAGGTTCCAAATGCATTGACAGAGTGTGCCCCATTGAATAAGTCAGTTGGGTGACAGTCGAGGTTTGGGTGAGTCCTTCTTCACTGTAAAAAAAAGGGTATCTTAACCAACTAGAAACTTCCAAACTTCCTCAACATTCAACTATGTGGAATTATATATGGAACTATGATGGATTTCCCAAAATCAATACTTCATGTTAGATCTTGGCTCATAGAAAGATACTAACAACATGGAATCTAAAAAAGAAAGGTATAGTCAGCCCTTCCAAATGTGTTATGTGAACCCATGCTAAGGAATCGACACACCATTTGTCTATTGAGTGTTGTTATATGAAGAAAGTTTGGAGGGAAGCCTTTGCTGGATTGGGCCACCACATCTGTTGGTCATGGAACTTGGATGAGTTGCTCCCATATTGGAGTAAACAATATTTAGGGGTATTACAAAACAAGACTAATTTTAAAATAGTATGGTCAACTCTCCCAAAACATCTATGCTAGAAAGTTTGGCTAGCTAGAAACCAAAAAAAAAAATCAATAATGAATGGTCATCGGAGCAAACAATAGTCAGAGAAAAATCACTTCTATTTGAATACTTACAACTCAGAAACATTGGAATGGATCAGGCTTGGATAGCAACAAAGAAATAAGGATTTGATCATTCATCATAAGTTTCAGGAGCTCCACTACTTTGTCTTTATGTATAGTCTCTTATCCATGTTGACAAATACATACAGGTATTTCAAAATTTTGGGACTGGTGGTTGCAATTACACTCTTTTTCCCTATTTTTTGATGGATCCTCAAAAAACAATCCAAGGGCAGCAGGAGGGGGTGGGATTCTCTACGATCCTCGGGGAATTAAGTTGAAACAATATGCTTGGGGTTTAGGAACAATTTCTAATAATTTGGCCAAGGCTTACTCTTTCTTGTGTGGGATAACCATTGCAAAGAGAAATAATATTCACTCACTAGTGATCTTCGTGGACTCTATGTTTATAATCAAATCAATGATTATCCGATCCAATCCAATTGGAAACAAATCCAAAAACTTGATCTCAATAATCAAACTCCAACTCACCTCAATTGATAAGATCACCTTTCTGCATATCAATCAAGATCTTAACTCCGAGGTAGAATACTCGGCCAATTTGTTGTGGAGTTGAAAGCGAGAATGTTCTATTGTAATGGGGATTTGAGGTACTACCCAATCCCTTAATGAGTTGGTTTGGTGGATCATTATAATCCCTTCCTAATACATTGCATGAAGGTGATGGGCTGAAAAAACCTTGGGTTGAGCACGAAGTAGAGTTCTATTCCCTCAGTCTTCATTCGTGTTGTAACGTACCCAACCACCATGGTTGGTCATGCCACGCAAAAACTTCCTCTTTATTAGCTCTGATACCATTTTAGTAGTGTACCTAGCCTCCAACTAGGAAACAATATGTGTAGAATACACATAACATGAAGCTTCTGCTAATTAAATCCATTCTTTTGTTGTTATCCATTTTTCGATGGCCTTCAACTACAATTCATAACATATTTAGCTACAACAATAACCATAAAACATATCCATTTGAAACATGCTAATGATCAACATGAGATAAAACTAAATCGTTCATTACAACAACATATAATTCATTCTCATTCACGCAGAGTTCACGCACAACAATAACACATGTAAATAACTCAGTACAAGATAAAACACTTATCTTAAACAAGAATCATGCAACCAATTGCTTGGGACAAATGTTCCACCCAACCATAAATTGAATGTTCCAAATCTCAACATCCATTCACCCCCAAGCTGAGGCTAGCAATTCAAAAAAGAGGGTGGTCTCTCACAATCCACTCACAACTCATAAATCTCTCAACCCAACTGATATTCTCCTACAACTACCCCAACTTTTCCACCATCTCTCTTCCACTTGACCCGCCCAACCCAAGGAATGCACCATGCTTTTATCAAGGTTAAACCAAGGGATGTACCATCTGTTTATCAAGGCTAACCCAAGGAATGAGCCATTCGTTTATCAAGGTCTCTCTGGCACATAAAACTAGGAATCTCTCAGTTGGGAATTCAAGGGAAAGTGTTGCTAGGAAAACTATCAGCAAACCAACAACAACACTTGTTGTTTGAGTGCAACTCACACAGAAGTTCACTCTTTCGGCCTGACAACCAGGCTCTTCAATTCTCCAGCTCCAATTCACTCCAATTACGCTCTAGTTACGCTCCATACTTCTCCCTCTTATGGCCACACCCACTCCCAACTCTCCCTTTGCTTCCCATGCACAAACTTGACTAACCACTCAAACCGCTCGAACTGTTGTTGCTTTTGTTAACAGATTGTACTCAACCCCCATGTGCCCAATAACTTACATGTATTCAATGATTGGCTTTGGAAACATGCAATCAAAAATATGTGACCACTTGCACCCACCCTCTTACATGTATTCAATGATTGGCTTTGGGAACACTCAACCAGACATCAAAAGGTTCATATACAATAACAGATTTAGGAAAATGGGTGAAATCCATAAACATGGGTAATTCCCCCCTTGGACCCCTCTTGGCCATTATCCTAGACACTCCCCTCTCTTGTGGATTAATTCAGCCCCCTTCTCTTGTCCATGTCCCCTTATCAGTTGGCATCACATTTTTATCATTAAAACATTGAAATACAATTCACATATTACATCACTTGGTCGTAGCCACATATTATATATACATAAGCATTAATCAAACTGGGGATTATAATGCAGATGTTACATTCCCCCTCCCCTACAATTGTGCGTCATCCTTGGTGCACTCTATGTCAATATACATATATGCAAATTTACATCACAATACTTGGAAATACAATTTATGCAATTTAACAATTCCAGCAACAACTCCAACCAAAATCTCATGTTCCTCTCAACTCTCCGATGCAAGGAATGCACCATTAGTTTATTAGGGATAACCCAAGGGATGTACCATCCGTTTGTCAAGGCTAACACAAGGAATGATCCATTTGTTTATGAAGGTCTCTAGCGCAGTTGGCTAGGACTCTAAGATGAGGTTCCAGAACTCTAGCTTCTCAAAATGAAATCTTGCATTTTGTTCTCTTTAGAACTGTAAAAAAATTGCGGGTATTATACCCATATGTTTTCTTCGTGCTCCCATGTATCATCTTCAGGACTGTAGAATGTCCATTGAATATTTACCATCCCTATGGCTTTGTTCTTGAGCACTTTGAATTTCTGATCCAAGATGCATACTGGTTCCACCCGAAAATCCCCTTCGTGCTCCACCTGGATCACATTCCAATCGATTAGCATCAAGTACAAACGTTTTAAGTAATGATACATGAAATACATTATGCACTCTCATGGATGCAGGCAAAGCTAACATGTATGCAACTAGCCCTATCTTTTCTAATATTTCAAAAGGACCACAATATCTTGCTGCCAACTTCAGGCAGCTTCTTAATCTTAGAGAACTTCTCTTTGCCTTTACTTTCAAAAGCACATGTTCTCCCACTTTAAAATTTCCGAAAACTATGTTCCTCTCTGCATAACTTTTATGCCTATCCTGGGTAGCCTTCAAACTCTACTTAATCCTTGCCATCTGATCTTCCATTTCTTTTAGCAATTCTGGCCCAACAACTGCTCTGTCTGCTAGATTATCCCAACTCACTGGGGTGTTACATTTCATGCCATACAATTCCTCAAATGTACTCATTTTCAAGGAGGCCTGATACCCATTGTTGTAGGCAAATTCAACTAAATGAATATAATCTTCCCACTTTGATGGTTGATCCATCACATACATTCTAAGCATTTCCTCAATTATCATGTTAGTCATTTTTGTTTGCCCATAGGAATCTAGATGATATGATGTACTAAGATTTAAGTTTGTTCCAAAGCCCTTGAACAAGCCTTTCCAAAAATTGGAAGCAAACTTTGGATCTCTATCTGAAACTATTGCCTTAGGCACTCCATGTAACCTAACGACTTCTCCCATATAAATTTATGCGATATTTGTTGCCTTGTGTGTAGTCTTTACTAGAATGAATTGCACTGCTTTAGTCAACTTATCCACCACCACCATGATGGAATCATGTTGCTTCACTGTTCTGGGCAGCTTAGTAATAAAATCAACTGAGACAACTTCCCACTTCCATTTTGAAATGGGTAATGGCAATAGCAAACATGTTGGGTGTCTATGTTATGTCTTTACTTTTTGGCATTCCAGACATCTAGCTATGTAATTAGCCACTTCTTTCTTCATTCCTAGCCAAAAATATTGGCTTCTTACTACTAGAATTGTTTTTTGATATCTTGGGTGCCCTGAATATGGCACATTGTGCATCTTTTTCAGCACTGCATTTTTCAACTCACTGGAATTCGACACATACACCTTACCTTTGTACATGAGAATTCCATCTTCTTTCAGCTCATAATAATTAAATATCTGCTAAAATTTTCCTTGTTGTAATGTCTCTTTTATTTTTAAATAATTTTGATCTGAATTTGTTGTTGCAACAACTTTGTCTTTCATATCTATCTCGTACATGCTAATGGCTGCAATATGCACTTCATGAGATCTCCTACCGAGTGCATCAACCACTTGATTTTCCTTGCCCTGTATGTGCTTAATTTCGAAGTCATATTCACTCAGAAATTCGAGCCATCTAGTTTGCCTAGAATTTAGTGTTGGTTGTCCAAACAAATGCTTCAGACCACATTGGTCTGTCCTTAGCTCGAATTTCTTACCCACAAGGTATGTCCTCCACATTTTCAATGCATGTACAATCGTTGCTAACTACAAGTCATGGGTGGCATAATTCCTCTCATGCTCTTTTAATTTTTGGGACTCATAGCATACCACGTGATCCTTTTGACTAAAGACTCCACCAAGCCCTTCCTTGCATGCATCGGTGCACAGAACAAAATCTTCGTTTGGATATGCAATCTTCAAGATTGGAGCATTTGTCAATATTCTTTTCAACTGTTGAAAACTCTCTTCACACTTGGAAGTCCATTCGAACTTCACACCCTTGTTTTGCAAATAAGTGATTGGACTTGCAATCTTTGAAAAACCTTTTATGAATCTTTGGTAATAACCAACAAGACCCATGAATGATCTGACCTATGTCACATTCTTTGGCGTTGGCCATCCTCTAATGGCCTCTATCTTCTTAGGATCCACTTCTATCCCTACTGTTGATATTATATGCCCCAAGTAGTGCATCTTCTTTTGGTAAAATATGCACTTACTTAGCTTAGCATATAATCTATGCTCTCTCAAAACTTGTAACACCATTCTTAAATGTTTCTCATGTTCCTCCTATGATTTTGAATCGACGAGTATATCATCCAAGAACACAATCACAAACTTGTCCAGGTACTCCCTGAACACTCCATTCATCAAACACATAAAAACTGTTGGGGAATTTGATAGTCCAAATGGCACTACCGTGAATTCATAATGCCCATATCTTGTTCTAAATGTTGTCTTGTTGATGTCTTCTTCCCTTATCCTTACTTGATGATAGCCTGATCTCAAGTCAATCTTTGAAAATATTTTTGTACCTTTCAGCTGATCAAACAAATCATCAATTATGGATAAAGGATACTTATTCTTTATGGTAACCTTATTAAGTTGCCTGAAATCAATACACAGCCTTAAGGTTCCATCCTTCTTCTTTGCAAATAGAACCATGGCTCCCCAAGGTGACACACTTGGGTGTATATACCCCCTTTTTAAAAACTCTTCAAGCTGCATCTACAACTCCTTCAATTCTGGTGTACCCATTATGTATGGTGTCTCAGACATTGGAGCAACTCCTATCACTAAATCGATAGAGAAATCAATGTCTCTCTTTGGTGGCAATCTTGGGATTTTCCTAAAAGCATCTTCAAAATCCCTCATGACTAGATGGTCTTCAATGCTTGCCACTTTATCTTTGGTTTCCTCCTCCATATGGGCTGCAAACACCTGACATCCCTTCCTGAAGCTCTTCTTGAACTGCATAGCTGAAATCTCTCTAATGGCTGCAACTCTTGGAATGCCTTGAATCTTGCCTTGTTTCCCTTCCTCATTGAGACATGTGATTGTCTTGTTGTAACAGTCTAGGACATCATGATGCTTTTCCAACCAATCCATGCTAATTATACAATCATATGAACCCAATGGTATGGTGTTTACATCTACCTTCATGTTGAGTCCATTCATGTCTATTTGACAATCTTTAACCAACTCATTGATCTTTCTCTTAGTCCCCGTGGCTAATCGAACTAACCAAGATTTCTTATGCTTACTTATTTGCAAGCGAAATCTTTCAACACTGTTAGCATTTATGTAACTATGGCTAGCTCCGGAATCAATTAAAATTTCTATGGACTAGTTATCAATCTTACCTTCCACTTCAATCATGGGGATCGATATTCTCCCTGCTTGTTGTCCAAGGATGCATAAATCCTTGGCATACTTCCTCCCATGTATTCCACTATTTCAACCTCTTGAATGTCGTGGACAATCCTCATTCTTTCTCCTTTATGAGGGTAGTCCCTATATAAGTGATTCTCCCCACATCCCCAACATTGAACAGGCTGCTGCCTTGGCCTTTTCCCAAACGAATCTGCATTCTTTTGCTCATTTTGGGTTGCCTGGCCTTGTTGACTTGCTTGGGAGTTAGTTCTGAAAAAGGGTGGCTTAAAACATTTCTTCCTTTGATCCTTTTTCTCTTTCATCTTGTCATTCCAAGCCTTTTGGAACAATGGCCTTCCTTTACTTTGCTCATAAAGGTGCCTTGCTTTCCTTATGGTTTCCTCCAAGTTATTGGGGTTGTCATATTGAATCTCGTCACTATAGAAAGAGGGTAACCCACTTAGAAACCTTTGTATTTTAACCTTCTCATCCTTGATGAAGTCAACATACTTCAACAATTCAAAGAACCACTTCTCATATTGCTCTATTGTCATGGTTCCCAACTTGAGTTCAAAGAACTCTTTCATATTTCTCTCATAGCAATGCTTGGACAAATATTTCTCTTGGAAATATCCTTTGAACTACCTCCATGAGATTCTCTTCTCATCGAGATTCTTGGCTTGCTTAAGTTGATCCCACCACATGGTTGCCTTTCCTTGCAAGTGGTAGGTGGCAATCCTAGCTTCTACCCAGGATGGGTAGTCATGCAACTGGAAAATATTTCTTCATTTCCAATAGCCAAGCCTCTACTTCTTCTCCTTTCCTGTGCTCACCATTGAAAGTAGGTGGCTTTATTTTCCTGGGTTTACCTTGCAAGATGTTTGCCTCAAGCCTTCTTCTTTACCTCCAAACAAGAGACACACTTGGGCTGCTTCCTGGTTCTAAAATTGCATGAGTTCTTCTAATGGACTACCTTGGAGAATGATGGAGCCTTCTCATGCTTCTTGACTGTCTATCATTTCCATGATCAACCCTTTTGTTGTGATATCTAGAGGTTGATACTTGTCTAGCACTAGCTGCTTGCTTGGTGCTAGAATCTTTGTTAACGTGCTTATGCAACATGTTCAAGCTTTGAAGTATCTCTTCTTGAGCCTTTATAATCCTTTCATTATCATCCCTGTAGCTTTGCACTTCCCTATGCAAAGTTCTCATAGTGATATGCTCTTTCCTATCTCTTCTTCTTTCATAAGTCTGTTTGAAAAGTCTCAACACTTATATTATTTCTCCATCTATTCAGACTCACAGACTTGCATACTCACAAAAGCATAATTCTTTCTTTCACAAGTCCTTCTGAAAAATCTCAACACTTAGATTATTTTTCCACTTCTTCGGACTCGCAGACTCACAGACTCACAACCTTTCTTTCATAAGTCCATCCGAAAAGTCTCAACACTTAGTCATTTTTCCGCTTCTTCGGACTTGTAGACTCACAGACTCATAATAAGTCCAACACTTAGCCATTTTTACCTTTGCAGACTCACGGACTCATAGACTCACAAACTCATAATAAGTCCAACACTTAGCCATTTTTACCTTTGCGGACTCACCGACTCACATACTCATAATAAGTCCCAACACTTAACTGTTTTTACCTTTGCGGACTCACAGACTCATAACAAGTCCCAACACTTAGCCATTTTTCTAACTTTGCAGACTGGTGGACTCACAAACTCATAATAAGTCCAACAATTAGCCATTTTTCTAACTTTGCGGACTCGTGGACTCACAGATTCATGGACTCATAATAAGTCCAACACTTAGCCATTCTTACCTTTGCGGACTCACAGACTCGTAATAAGTCCCAACACTTAGATGTTTTTCTAACTTTGCGGACTCACGAATTCACAAACTCATAATAAGTCCAACACTTAGCCGTTTTTCTAACTTTGCGGACTCACCGACGCATAACAAGTCCAACACTTAGTCGTTTTTATCTTTGCGGACTCGCGGACTCACAGACTCACAATAAGTCCCAACACTTAGCCGTTTTTCTAACTTCCTGCCTCCGTGTACCTGCCACCATGTCAGTACACGTTACATGCCGCCACGTCAGCTGACACATGCCCCCCCACGTCATGCTGACATCAACGTACGGAAAAATACTGAAATTTCCAAAAATGCTCAAATTCGACCAAAAATGAAATTCCTTCTTGGGTCGTCAATAGAGCTCTGCGACTAAGCTCAATATAACCAAATCAAGTCATGTACATAAAAAAATTTTCATTGCTTTTCAAATTCGACTCTTTCACTTCAAAATTGCCATTATTTAGCTACAAGAACTTGGGGCTTTTGCTCAATTTCATTCAATTTCACCACAAAACACCGTAAACATTTTGTCAAACGATTTGCAAATGAACTCTCCCTATGTCAAACAATTCGCTTGCCAACTCTGTGATTTCACTTCTGCACTCTGCTAAATGGCCCATGCAGGCTCAGTGTTGAAAAACTGGGCTTTGATACCACTTTGTAACGTACCCAACCACCATGGTTGATCACGCCACACAAAAACTTTCTCTTTATGAGCTCTGATACCATTTTAGTAACGTACCTAGCCTCCAACTAGAAACAAATACGTGCATAATACACATAACACAAAACTTTTGCTAATTAAAGCCATTATTTTGTTGTTATCCATTTTCCCATAGCCTATAGCTACAATTTATAACAGATTTAGCGACAACAATAACCATAAAACATATGCACCTGAAACATGCTAATAATCAACATGAGATACAACTAAACCATTCATTACAACAACATATAAGCCATTCTCATTCACACAGAGTTCATGCACAACAATAACACATGTAAATAACTCAGTACAAGATAAAACACTTATCTTAAATAAGAATTATGCAACCAGCTGCTTGGGACGTACGTTCCACCCAATCGTAGACTGACTGTTCCAAATCTCAACAGTGAGTCACCCCCGAGCTGAGGCTAGCGATCCACAAAAGATGGTGGTCTCTCACATCCCACTCACAACTCATAAATCCCTCAAAACAACTGATATTCTCCTACAACTATCCCAAATTTCCACCAGCTCTCTTCTGTTTGACCTACCCAACCCAAGGAATGAACCATTCGTTTATCAAGGTTAACCCAAGGGATGTACCATATGTTTATCAAGGCTAATCCAAGGAATGAACCATTCGTTTATCGAGGTCTCTCTGGCACATGCAACTGGGAATCTCTCAGCTGGGAATTCAAGGGAAACTGTTGCTAGGAAAACTATCAACAAACCAACAACAACACTTGTTGTTTCAATGCAACTCACGCGAGAGTTCACTCTTCTAGCCTGATAATCGAGCTCTTCAGTTCTCTAGCTCAAATGAGCTCTGATTACGCTCCAAACTTCGCCCTCCTATGGCCACACTCGTTCCCAGCTCTCCCTTCACTTCCCATGCACAAACTTGACTAACCACTCGAACTGTTGTTACTTATATCAACAGATTGTACTCAACCCCCATGTGCCCAATAACTTCGAGATGTGACAACTCACACCCACCCTCTTACATGTATTCAATGATTGGCTTTGGAAAGACTCAATTAGAAAGATGTGACCACTCGCACCCACCCTCTTACATGTTCATATACAATATAACATGTACAAGGTTCATATACAATAACACTCAATCAAACATCATAAGGTTCATATACAATAACAGATTTAGGAAAACAGGTTAAATCCATAAACATAAGTAATTCCCCTCTTGGCCATTATCTTAGACACTCCCCTCTCTCGTGGGTTAATTTAGCCCCCATATCTTGTCCATGTCCCCTTAGCAGCTAGCATCACATTATTATTATTAAAACATTGAAATACAATTCACATATTACATCGCTTGTCCATAGCCACATATTATATCTACACAAGCATTAATCAAACTTAGGAAGATAAAGGTTCTCCAAATTGTGTGAATTAACCAATGCTCTTCAAATTGTGTGATTTAGTTACTTATCATGGAAGATAAAGGTTCTCCATGGAATCTATTTGTATGCTCAACAACCTCACCCTTGACAAAGCCTGAGTTTGATTATGTTCAAGGTTTAATCTGCTTTGGTGGAGTTGTTCCAGGTGGTGGCACGACTCAACATTCAGAACTTGAGTATTTGTGTTGTTGGCCCATGATGTTTGTTAGAGTAAAAGCATTTGGGGTTCACGGGGGGTTGATTGCGTAGAGACGATGGTTCTTGCCAGGAAGGAAAATGATTAAAAGTTATGGAGAGCAGATAATTGTTGGCTTGTCTGGTTTATGGCTTAGGAAATTGGCATATTTCAAATGGTTGGAACAACTTGCCACGTCAAACCTCTTGTTCTGGTAAGAAAAGCATAGAAAATTTGTTTTTTCACTTTGAATTCTCCAAAAGGAATCTCATCCCTTTTGATATCTGTATTCTTGCAACTAGATTGAGGCTTACCTTTGAGAATTTAGGGAATCTAGTGAATATAGTAGCAGTGGGTGAATATGGTTTTCTAGGCCTGCCTTTTGGTTCTTTAGTTTGCATTTATGAGTTTCTTTCCCCTTAATGTAAGAAAAGCATAGAAAATTTATTTTTTCACTTTGAATTCTCCAAAAGGAATCTCATCCCTTTTGATATCTGTATTCTTGCGACTAGCTTAAGGCTTACCTTTGAGAATTCAGGGAATTTAATGAATATAGTAGCAGTGGGTGAATATGGTTTTCCAGGCCTCCCATTTGGTTCTCTAGTTTGCAATTATGAGTTTCTTTCCCCTTACTGTAAGTTGGGCATTTTTCTTTGGTTTGGTGTCATCTCTGAATATCTTTTCTAGCAATGGATAATGAGGCTGTCAAAGAATTAATGAGAGTTCTCTGTAGACACGAGGAGATCTCTCAGGCTAATAGTTGTGCATTGTTGGTGATAACCTCAAAGATTTCGAAGTTGGATTATGCCGTGTCTTCCCATAATGCCAATATTATGAGCATTTTCTTGCTCTAGAAGCAGAGAATCGGTTCCTTGGAGATGGAAATTAACAGAAATCACAATTTAATTGTTACTTCGTAGATGGTAAATCTCTCAATGGCTTCCAACAATCTACGATTTGAAAAATTCGACTTATGAAGTCTATAAGGAAGAAGAATCAGTGAATCCACTTTGCGAGCCTATGGAAGTTGAAGGCCTTAATCTTCCCACTACTAAAGAGGGACAAAAAGCTAAAGAAAGTGTTTACTTTTGATCATCATATGTAATATTTATTATCAGGTTTGTTGTTTTTTGGGTATCTATGTAAGATTGGCCACTTGTAAACCAACATGGAACTTTTGTTTTACCAGGACACTGAAAATTCTGGTTGTATGCTGTGATCAATGTATAGTCCCGAGGCAGTTTGCTAATATAGAAGAAAGCACATAGCTACTAGCTTTGGCACAACCCCACTTTTACTTAAAATAAAAAGTTATGTTTTAGTTAAAAAGTAAAATGATAACCATCACTCGCTGCCATTTGTGAAAGCACGTTGATTCATCACCATTAATCAAGGAAAACCATGCCACCTGAAATAACCAGTTGGTGGTTTGTAAAGGGGCAAAGTTTCGCCCTTGCCATATGCCTTTGGGTCTTGGGCCATTGACCCGTTTCCTTAAATACGAGGAAAATGAGCTCTTAGCCAATGAGAAGTAGTTTTAGGTCTTACTCCAGGACCAAAAAGATGTTTTAAGCCTATATAGTATTTGTAAGAAAGCCACTATCCCTTATGATTATTGATGAGATTGGTTCCAATAGAAACATGTGCTTTCTAATAACATTTATCTTTAATTCCATACACGAAACCAAAAACTATTACCACATAATTGGGCCGTAGTCTAACTGTTCTAAGTTTTGGCCCTTTTCCAGGGACATTTTCCATTTAATTTTGCCTAAGATCCAACGAGAAATTGTAGGATATGTAGATTTGAGTGGTTAGTTTTGTATAATCTGAGTGCCCCAGGGGTTTTTCAACAAGCTAAATCCATTTTTGCATTTAGAAATGCGATTTAAACAACACAAAATTGTAATTTCGTGTAGATTTATGTCACTGGATTCTGGTAAAAAAAATAAGCCAAAACTTAGAACAATTAGACAAATACCATAATTGGTTTAACCTTGTACCTAACCCATTTTTTTTTTCTTTCCTCGAAAAAATTCGTAATTTTATTCATCCAAAGAGAACCAAAATCCCATTTTACAGGTGCATGAAGCACTCCCCAATCATGGGTAAAATAGTAGAAAATAAGAAGCCTGAGAGGGTCGAGAGCTAGCTACTAAGCCTCTGGGTATAGTTACAATAATAAGGACTAGTAAGGTCTTGCATCTAAAGTAAAAGACAAAACTACACCCCTAAGAAGGACCTCAAAGTGCAGATCCACAAATCAACAATGCATGCCCAAAGGATGGACCTCAAAGCTTTGACCCAACCACCGAAGAGAAGCAGAAAAACCCAACAACCACAACACCAATCTCCAAATCCCAAGTCCAGAGACCCATAACCTGGCCACAAACACATCGAGAGAAGGAGCCATCGAAAAGAAGAAGCCCTCGACGAATCAGTTCGAGGGAACCACCCATCACGACAAAATCCAGAGCAAATATAAAAGCCAAACCGAACAACTTTTACCACAACTAGGCCAAGGGCCGCGCAAACAGTTGGTGCACTAGAAACAAACTTGATCCGTCACAGGAAAGAGGTGGGGGCACCAGCGGAAACCCGAGCAGCGCACGGGGGCGAAGCCACCATCGAGAAAGCGAGGAAACTTGCCTCACCGTCAGGAAGAGAGACACCCACAAAGCCAAACGCCTGCGAGAATGGTTACTGCCAGGGAAACCCTAATCGCAAGCCCTCCCTTCCAAGAAAAATATGTCAAACCTCTTGATTAAAAACACAAAAGAATCATTAGTACCTAACCCAATTATAAGTGACATATATAAATAAAGTATAATTTCCTTACCATAATTGGTTTAACCTTGTACCTAAGCCAATTATAAGGGAGATATATAAATAAAGTATAATTTCCTTCCCATTTTTTGAATAAAAATGCATAGTTGCTTCAGCGTATATACATAATTCGTCAGCGGTGATAATTATGTATGACATATGTGAGAAGGAGGATGCATTTTCCATTCGGCAGAGGAAGATTGGTGATTCGTCAGCGGTGATAATTATGTATGACATATGTGAGAAGGAGGATGCATTTTCCATTCGGCAGAGGAAGATTGGTGATTCGTGATAGCTGCAAGTAACAAGTGACTCTTTCAAAGTATGTGTTGCCCTCCCTTTGAAACAAGAACCATTGAAATCTGCACTAAATTCACAATTTCTGCCACGAAAAGTCTGCAAAGTTCATCAAGTTTGATGGGACGTATCCATCCTGATGGGATAGTATAAGACGGGACTGCAAAATCTAAGGTGTTTCAGCAGGGCGTTTTGCTTTGCTCTATTTAATTCTTTTCCCGCATTCGGTTTCGTCCAGATTTTTCCTGCTTGAATAAGGAGGTTTTCTTTCGCCCTTCCTCCCATTTTCAACAATAGCTTTTATCATATAATTCACCCATTTAGGGCCGAGTAGATATTTCTTAATTTTTGGTAGGGCTCTTGTTTTCCTATATTTAGGGTTCAACATTAGTGTATGCCGGTTGGTTCAAGTAAGGGTTCGCCCTCTCTCAAATCAGTTATTTCCGGTTCAAGTAAGGGTTTGGGATAATATAAGACGGGACTGCAAAATCTAAGGTGTTTCAGCAGGGCGTTTTGCTTTGCTCTATTTAATTCTTTTCCCGCATTCGGTTTCGTCCAGATTTTTCCTGCTTGAATAAGGAGGTTTTCTTTCGCCCTTCCTCCCATTTTCAACAGTAGCTTTTATAATATAATTCACCCTTCTCTCAAATCAGTTATTTCCGGTTCAAGTAAGGGTTCGCCCTCTCTCACATCAGTTATTTTTATTTTTGGGTTGGGGCATTCTTAGGGCGGGGGCAAAAATGTCTGTGACTGCTGGGGTTAGCGATGCTGTGATTGCGATCAGGGACAAATTGCGGGGAAAAATCGGTCAAACAAAAGTAAAGAGGTATTGGCCGGGTAAGGCTCCAGAATGGGCAGATGATGCTGATGAAGAGATTGATATCAAAACAGCTGGGTCTAGGTCTAAGTCTACAGCTAGGTCCCGTGCCTTGGAGAAGGCATTCCCCTCCAGAGAGGATGGTGATGGTGATGGGGATGGGGATGGGAGGGACATGGTGGCGGGCAAGGATGATGATGCGAGGCTTCGCAGGTTGGCAGAGAGTAGGAAGGACAGGGAAGAAGCGGTTGCTCGGCATAGGCTCATTAGGCAAGCAGAAATTGTGTCCACTCAGGAAGAAGAGAGGAGGGTTCAAGAGGGCATAGAATTAGAAGAAGAAGACGAGGATGCATTGGAGGAGAGGAGGAGGAGAATCAAGGAAAAGTTATTGCAGCGGCAACGTGAGGAGGAGGAACAGCTCCCTCAGCCCCCCGAGGAGGAAGAGGACGAAGAAGAGGAAGAGGAAGAAGAAGAGGAATCTGAATACGAGACAGACTCCGAGGAAGAGCATGGCGGTGGCATTGCGATGATAAAACCTGTTTTTGTGCCAAAAGCAGAGCGGGACACTATTGCAGAGCGTGAAAGATTGGAGGCAGAAGAGAAGGCACTTGAAGAAGCGATGAAGAAGAGACTCGAGGAAAGAAAGGTTGAGACGAAGCAGATCCTTGTGGAGGAAATAAGAAAAGATGAAGAGATTCAGAAGAATTTAGAGGCCGAGGGTAATGGTGGGGAAATTGATACAGATGATGAAATTAATGAAGCAGAGGAGTACGAGGCTTGGAAGGCTAGGGAAATTGCAAGAATAAAGAGGGACAGGGACGACAGAGAAGCTATGTTGAAGGAGAAGGAGGAGATTGAAAAGGTTAGGAACATGACAGAGGATGAACGGAGGGAGTGGGAGAGAAAGAATCCAAAATCATTACCACAGCCAAAACAAAAATGGAAATTCATGCAGAAATATTTTCACAAGGGAGCCTTCTTCCAAACACCAGCTGATGATCATGTTGCAACTGCTGGAGAAGATGACATCTTTAAACGGGACTTCTCTTCTCCTACAGGCGAGGATAAAATGGACAAAACGATATTGCCAAAAGTTATGCAGGTCAAACATTTCGGTCGCAGTGGACGTACAAAATGGACTCATCTTGTTGCCGAGGATACTACTGATTGGAACAATCCGTGAGTGTTGACCCTCTACCATTTAGAATTAACAATTCTGTTTAATTTTATGCACACGTCCCTCTTCAGCAGTTTTACAATAATGAATTGCCGCAGAAATATTTTTAATTTGTTTATTTGTCGTCTTCTAACATTATGTTATATATCTAGTTCTGCATAAATTATTGTTGTTTCAGCTCCTCTGATGATTGTTTATTGTTTTGTTCCTATGCAGATGGACATACAATGATCCACTTCGAGCCAAATACAATACCAAAATGGCTGGGATGAATAGGCCAATAACTAAGCCTAAAGGAAGCAAGAAACTGAAAGATTGGGAATTAAAGTAAAATGTGTTTCTGCTATTGAGATCTAAGAACAGCTTAGATTATATTCTTATAAAAGAAGAGGAGCGTGTCTGATATCTCTACCAGGTTACCATTTCGAAATTTGTTTTGAATAGGATGGCACAGTCATCTTCCGGCTTCACAGTAATTTCAGTGTTTCCATATGATTTCTACTCCCAAGTTTGGAGAAGAGATATTCCAGCCCTGTATAATTGTTTCATTGTATAAGCTTTTATTTCTGATGCACAAAATTGCAAAACAGGTAATTATTTGCTTGCAGAGCACACTTTGGTGCCAATTGTACCGCTGGGTAGATTGGTACCGGCCAGTTGAAATCTTTTAAAATTGTATATTTTGAACTTACAGCTGTACAATCCAGTAGAGAATACATCAGATGTCATTGATGTTTTTGAGGGTTGCAATTCACAGGTGCCTATTTTTCCACTCTTTTGCAGCATCCTCTATCATTTTTTCTATTTTTGATCTGCTAATTCACATATTTGTCATGTGGTGCATGCTAACATTGTTGCTACATGCAAGCATCTAAGTTTTTATATGGTACTGTTTCTCCATAGCCTCTTTGCTTCTTCCATTGAAATGAAACTAAAAACTGCTTACCACTCGTTGTCATATTTTGTATTTCTCGATTGGTCATTCATTCATTCATCTTAGCATGGTGACATTGTCCTCTATTGTATGTTGAAGCCTTAAACCTATGCTTCCTCAAGTTATATTAGAAACTTAGACTGGATTTGTTATTTGAAAACCTTTTAACTAGTTGGGAAGGGATGTATTGGGCTAACTAAACAGATCAAAAGATCCAGTTGAGAAGGGTTAGTTTGGGCTAAGTAAACTGGTTAAATGGTCCGTATGGTTCTTATATACTTGGAGAAAGCATGTCATTCTATTGAATGGCCCCATTATCTCCTTGGTGATAACAAAGTTAGGAATGGACCCTACTTTCTCAAGTTATATCGGAACATTTTTAGGCTGGATTTGTTCATGGTAGATGCACATTGGAAAACCTTACAACTAGTTGGGAAGGGATTTCTTGGGCTGACTAAACTGGTCAAAAGATCCAGTTGAGAAGGGATAGTGTAAGGTAAGGAAACTGGTCAATAGTTCCTTATGGGTCTTATATACTTGGAGAAAGCATGCCATTGCATTGAATGGCCCTTTTAAAAATCTAACACAACATAGGGAAGATATATGTAGCACATAATGAATGGGATACCGCCTTTTCCTTTCTATATGCAAGGTAGCCATAAGGTCTAGGAATGAATTCTGTTCAATGGGCATTTCCCATTGTACGTCACAACAATTTTTACTCTTTCCTGTATGGGGAGGTCCTTTTACCTGCACCTTATCTATCTCATCAATATTGGTTTGCCACATTCCCCCAAATTAAATAAATTTACCAATACCACGTTTGCCTTTCTATGTGCAAGGTAGACATAAGGTCTAGGAATGAATTCTGTTCAATGGGCATTTCCCATTGTATGTCACAACAATTTTTACTCCTTCCTCTATTGGGAGGTCCTTTTACCTGCACCTTACCTATCTCATCAATATTGGTTTTCCACATTCCCACAAATTAAATAAATTTACCAAGAGAACAATTATACAAATGTGGCTTCTGGAATGTACTAATTTCAATTCCTTAAACTGTTAACCAATATCCACATGCTCCAACAGCCGAAGTTTGCTAGAGCGTGGGAGCGGGAGTGCCATTTCTCAAAAATCCTTGGGAGTGGAGCGTCTTGGGTGGTTGGGAGGAATGGTTGTTACCATCCCCACCTAGGTTCAATTCCTTGCAAGTGACATGTGATGCCCTTAAATGGGTCTATATGATGCTCTTGTTGTTAAGCCCCCAATATTCCGAAAATGAAAATGCTCGGCCTCCCCATGTTCTCTCGTGGATTTCTCGCGGATTTCGGTGGGGTTTTCCGTGGACGTAGTGAGTACTGGTCTTCGGTGCCGTGAACCACATGTGTATATATGTTATAATGCATTTATATTAAGAAAAACATGCAGAATACCAAATTCACTGCATAATATATGAAAACATGCATATTTGTGCTACTTGTAGATGAATACTACATTATTATGAAGTTAGAAATGCCATCCATAGTAAATTAATGATGATATTGAAACTTTGAAAGAAAGCGTTATGAATAAATGAGCAAGAACATTTAAATGACAAACAAATGACAAGCAATGTTCCACCATCGCTTATATTGGGATGCTCATCATTAGTATCATCCTTCATCCTTTTCCTCTTGTCTAGCCTTTGCCTCTACCTTGATCCTCTAGGGACATCGGTCAGCACCACATTTTGATGAAATTAGTTAATCTAAGCACTAAAATATGGTAGAAAAAACTTAACATGCCTAATCAATGATTTTGATTTTGGTTTTGAGTGAAGAGTACATTTTTGTTAAGGCCATGAAAAAGGAGTTCAACAATCAACACCACCAACATCGGGGTACATAAAGGGCTTGGTGCTCTTGATTAAATGCCAATCACATACTTTCATACGCGGTAGAATCCAATGAAAATGCTGCAATCCCACCAATCCTGAAATCCTGAAAACTGTTAAGTCTGCTGAATTTTGGATGGCATATGAAATTCTACTTTCTCCATATGAAGTCGGATGAGGTTGGAACTACTCAAACATCTTGAAACACTTAATGGTAATGTTAAAAATTTTAGTAAAAAGATAAAAAGGAAAGATAAAAGAAATTTCAGCTAAGGAAATATAAAAGAAATGTCAACTTTACTTTAAGAATTTAACATTACCATTAACTGCCATCATTTTTGATCAAAGCTACTCAAAAACCTCAGTTATGGTTCAATGTGTCTAGAGAGCGTCTGGGGAGTGCCTAGGGAGCATTTAGGGAGTGCCTGGGGAGCATGCTCCTTGCTCTGGGAGTGTCTCAGGAAGTGCCACGCTCCCCACAGTGGCAGGGAGCCCTGGGGCACACTCTCTGTATGCTCCTGCTCGGAATGTAGTTCCATGGGAGAGGGAGCGACCCTTGGAAGGGCGCTCCTCACAACTCCGCACCAGACACCTGCACCTCGCACATTTTTTTTTTTCCCGTGAAAAAACAAGTAATTTTATTCATAATATAGACAAAATTACAATAGTAAATGCTGTAGCATTCCTTTTGGCATGGCTTGCCTCATAAAGAAGTTTTTGGAGTATGTCTCCTTTCCAAAACTAGTCATGTTGACCATACAGGTCCATAGTGATTTCCAGATTTGTATACATCAAAAAACTTTTAATACAGGCCTTCCCTTAAAGGGGAGCAGTAATAAATATGCATAAAAAAACAGCTGTAAAGTCTTCCATAAAAAATGTAGGACTGAGAGTCCTGTGGTGCCGAGAGAAATTATTTAGAGAGAGGGCCGAGTGTTGCGGATATGTTCTGAGGAGCCAGTTGGGCTCTCTTCCCTGACTTTCCACCAGCCTTGGTCCAGGTCCAGTTCAGTCTTTGAGAGTTTGTTTGCTTCTTGATTCCAGATCCTGTAGACATGTGTGAAAGTGATATGAGAGAAAGAAATAAGAAGCCTTCTGATGTCATCCAAAACTAGCTGAAGTGTGTATGTGTGCAGTGTTTGACTTTCATTTATGCATTTGATCACCAGAGAGGAATCGGCAAAAATGTTTATGTGGGATAAACCTTTTTCCTTAGCCAGGGTGAGGAGGAGTTTTACTGCCCAGAAATCACTAAGATTGTTGGTTGCAAAGGAGATTTTTGAGACAGAATCCAGATATATAATTCCCCCAGCGGAATCTGTTGAGGGGGAGCCCTGGGCTGCCCCATCGAAGAATGCCCAGGGGATGGAAGGGTCTATGGTAGTAGGGGAACGAGGTGGGGGCGAAGTTTTGGGGAGGGGGTCTGAGGGAAAAAGAGGAGGATGGATAGGGAGGAACAGGAGGAGGTATGGGTGGGAGAGGGCTCTATGTCTTTAAAAATAGCATGATTCCTAGCAAGCCAGATGCCCTAGGCTGTTATGATAGGGAGAGCTTTGTGGGGGAAGAGAACCAAGAATTGAGAGCTTCGTTAACTGCGAGTCCGTGCCAGTTTTCTGAAATACTGAGAGCTGTTTTTATGTTTGTCCAGACTGCTTTTGTGAAGGGACAATGGAGAAACAGGTGGGGGATATCCACTGAATCCTGTTTGCAGAGTGGAAAGCGACCAGGCCCCACAAAACTTCGTTTTTGAAGATTTTCCCAGGTGGGGGCTTTAATTGTGAGAAGGTGCCACTTGAATAATTTTGCTATTGCCGGACATTTCAGTTTCCGGAGAGTGGCTCCCCACCAAGGGGCTGACTCTTCAACTTGTTCCCAAATCAAAGCCATGTAACGATGCTTCGGGGCATAGGTCCCTGCTCGATTGAAAGACCAGATAAGGGAGTCTTTTTGGTCAGAGAGGAGGTTGACCATGGATGTGGAAAGGGATTCAGTGTAATCCCGCCAAAAGGGAGCATGTGCTTAACTTAATCTCACTTCCTGCCAACTTAGCCATTGAGTAGTAGTACCCTGAGCATAATTCCTCCTGGCAATGTGATGTAGATATGTGAACCCTGTGTTATTGAGTTCCTGTAAAATAGGGTCTGGGAGGAGATGTTTACCTTTACATTCAATCCACGGATCTTTACCTATGAGGATGTCTTCTCCATTCCCAATCTTACAAATGAGCCAATTCCCAATCAGAGGGAAAGCCTTGACAGTGGCTTTCCATATGGCTGATCCATTCTTGGAAGTTTTTGGGATGTGTCTAATCCAGGGGAAAATATTTTTCTTTTACAATGCACACCCACCCACCCACAGATA
>SNQJ01S0010055.1:139523-175464 GCA_010110895.2 Picea sitchensis | reverse complement strand
ATATATTGTTTTTGTTTTTTCATTTCTTTTTCTATAAGAAAAATGTCTGTTTGTTTAATAAGAGATAAACAGTTTTACATCAGCCTCCAAAGGATACTTTCACAATCTGGGGATTACCAGTAAAATTTATGCCCCCCAAAACAAGTCATTGCTCGGCTACATAATGTGCAGGGATCCCTTGGGTCGATTGCAGATTATGATCTAAGTCACCTGGTTTGAGTCTTGTTCAAGTTTTGTGACTACGAAGTTCATAAAAATCAGGCAGTGCAAAACTGCAGGGATCCCTTGGGTCGATTGCAGATTATGATCTAAGTCACCTGGTTTGAGTCTTGTTCAAGTTTTGTGACTACGAAGTTCATAAAAATCAGGCAGTGCAAAACTATGTGATAAAATTCATCATTGAAATTTAGGGGTTTAGGTTAGGTTTTACGAATTCAGTTTTTGCTTTTTATTTTTCCTTTTAAAATTTGAATTCAAAAGAATTTGAAAAAATTTGGTTTGAAGTTTGGTGGAAAATTTGGCTTGAAGTTTGGCTTAAAATTCATCTTGGAGTATGGGTTGAAGTTTCATTTAGGGTTGAAGTTTGATGAATTTTGAATGAGATTATAATCGCATTGAGCTGTGTGCTCTGCTGCTTTACAAATTCCTCTAATCACATACGTAATTTATGATCTCCATATTGAAGCCATATGACTGACGAAGGTTAGAATTAAGGCCAAAACAGGGTTTTTGGTTGAGAAATACTGGAGGAGAGAATATAGACTTTAATGCTTCTGTATTAAGTTGCTGGAACAGGTAAAACCTAAATGAATAATTGTCAATTGGGTCTAGCTTGGGTGGTTAAGAGGAGAAGATTTTATCATCCCCACCCAGGTTCAACTTCAAACAATGCTTGTGACATGTTTGCACCTCATGGGCCCATCAGGGCTGGCAAGGTACCAGCAATATCACTCTCACTTAAGTGAATATTGCTCTCGCTTAAGTCTTAAGTGAATATAGCAATATCACTCTAACTTAAGTGAATATCACTCTCACTTAAGTTCTTTAGGGTGGGATGAAATGTTCCCAAACATTTAAGCCCTGTGGGCTAACTCGAGCTTTGTGCACCTCATGGGCCCATCAGGGCTGGCAAGGTACCAGCAATATTGCTCTCGCTTAAGTGAATATTGCTCTTGCTTAAGTTCTTGAGGGTGGGATG
Organism: Picea sitchensis; assembly: GCA_010110895.2. Taxonomy (NCBI): domain Eukaryota; kingdom Viridiplantae; phylum Streptophyta; class Pinopsida; order Pinales; family Pinaceae; genus Picea; species Picea sitchensis. Next base: position 174,266 of record SNQJ01S0010055.1, on the reverse strand, counting down.
AGATGTTCCCAAACATTTAAGCCCTGTGGGCTAACTCAAGCTTTGTGCACGTTAACAACTAATCCGTTGCACTAATATAGCATGCATTCTTAGAACGAAACCAGGGATGAGTGTTGAAATTTAAGAAGCTGCAGACGATATTTTTCCTCTAACCGACTTGGGAAAGTCGGCCTCTAAGCTGCCCTCCTCTAACCGACCTGGGTAAGTCGGCCCCCTAACCGCCCTAGCTAGGTCGGCCCTAACCTAACTTACCTAATCTAAGGTCTATCCTACCCTAACCTAGGTCGACCCTAACCTATCTAGGTCGGCCCTAACCTAACTTACCCAGCCTAAAGTCTATCCTACCCTAACCTAGGTCGTCCCCATCCTAGGGGTTGCCTAACCTATATAAAGGAAGGGTAATAATACACAGTTCACTCACTTCTGGAGGCAGCAGCTCTGAGGTATGATAACTCTGTTCTGGGGGCAGCAGCAGCTAGAAGATAGGATAACTCTGTTCTGAGACAGAATAAATCTGTTCTGAGGCAGCACACAGAAGACAGAATGTTGTTCTTCCAATGATTCTTATGCTTCAGTTTATTGTTTAAAGGTTAAAGAACACTGCTGTTAACTTCTATTATCTGTTCAAGCTCAATAATTAACAATGAGAGCATGGCAACTAAACTCATTTTAGTGTAGTTGTTTGAATGAATTGGATTTCTTTATATCTAAAACCGCTGCCTCCAGGTATTTGAGATGTTTCACCTCATTTGAAACTATAACCTGCATATGATTGAAGAGAAGAACCAAACATTTGGTGTGTTTTTATTGCATTAGGTGAGGAATATATAATTCTAGTGGCAAGGTAAGTTCAAGGATGGCCAGCATACCTATCCCACAATTGCAATGGGAGGAAAATATTTTCCCCCATACTCTTAAAGTCCCGATGAATATGAGCTATTCCATCTTTTATATTACTACGAGCAAGCCAATGAGGGACATGTGGTTTCAACGCTGTCGTTTTATATCACCTCACTTTATTATCTATGTCCTGAGTCATAATGGTTTTTTAGTTAAATATGGATAACAACCCAGAAAAATAATGAAGCAACTTGTCAGTGGTGGTAGTTGCTACTCATTTTTCAGTAATGCTCAGAAATATAGTTTATTACAACTAGCAAAGAGATTGAAAACAAATACGTGGATTTCATGTCTATCATAATCAGATGTTTTTATCAAATGGATACATATATGAAATAAATCTATAACAGTTATAGGGTAATATGCATTTGATAAATTCTGTTGATTTGACTGACCAATAACAGGTTTGTTATTGTAACTTGAAATGGATTGTAAGGGTTGGCCAAGAATAATTTAGCCTTTTTGTTCTCTCCTTGGTCTTGGTCAGGATCATAATAGAACAAGTGGTGTAATATTTGTGCTTTCCACCTGTGTAATGTAACAAGTGGTTTAACATTTATGCTTTCCACCTGTGTAATGTAACAAGTGGTTTAACATTTATGCTTTCCACCTGTGTAATGCTACTGTGGAAAAAGTGAGACAGAAAACACCAGAAACTGCGGTGTACTGTTTAAATGAGGAATGAACTGTGAATTATTAACATGCACTGCACAGAACCATTTGAAGGGTGAAAACCTAAGAAGCTTGTTGAATAAGAAATCAGATTAGAATTTTTTTTAGCAAGTTTGTTATAGACAAACACATGGTTATGAAGATAGTGGTAAATGGTCCTCGTGCCCTTGAGGTCTTGATTCTGGTAAAAAGCAACCAAGTCATTATGTCTATGACTTTATCCATAAACAAGGGAGCGCTTGCTGGAATGGTTCCCGTGAGGTGATGTATCTTATCCAGAACTTTTCAGCTGTGGAGGGCAGAATTACAAGTGGTAACAACCATGGTACTATGATGGAAATTGCAGAATATGAAACTTCCAAATTCCATTACAAATAGCAGTACGTGCCACAAAGGTTCATCACTTTCTTATAACTCGAAGATGTCCTTGATTTGAGAGTGTTCTCAGTAGAATGATTACATCAGGAGAAGACAGGTGCTCTACATTTGGGGGGAGATCTTCGTTACATGTGTATGTGTGTGACCCTAAAAGATGGCCAAGTTGACCTTATACATACATATACATAGCCTCTCTCTCTCACACATAGATCCAGAATAGATCCATCTCTGGAGATGGAAAAATATGGACCTCGCTAATGAGAAGAGAGAAGAGAGAAGAGATGAGAGAAAATAATCAAAAGAATTGTAGTCGTTAATGAGAGAATGATTAATTACACATGATATACTCTACATGGCTAAGTAAAGTCGCCATAGTAGTGATCTAGAGAGATCTAGACACTCATTGACATAAATTGAAGTAATCTCCCACATAGTCCTAGTTAACTGATCTATGCAATCATCAGTTAACCGTGTGTAAGTGAGAGAAACACATGCAACTGCTGGTGATAAAACTGAGGTTGCCATGCATGAGTGACTTCCACTAGTCTAATTGAGTGTAATTGATTCTAAACTAAAGATGAGCACTCTATTTTGCAGGGGAATATTCTCATCAAAGGAAACGTTCTCAACATTGGACAATCAACCTTAGGAAAATAATTATCTAGGTGAGTGTAATATCTTTAACAACTTGGTATTGTTGATTAAATGCCAATTCCATGTCCTCATACATGACATAATCCAGTGGAAAGGCTTCAATTATGCAAATCCTGAAATCTTGAAAATTGGCAAGTCTGTTGAATTATGAATGGGATCTAAAATTCTACTTTCTCCATATGAAATTCAATGAGGTTGGAACCATTCTCAAACAACCTAAAACAATTAATGGTAAGATTGCAACCCTAAGGTTATGAAGTTGTCCAGGGTGCAAGAACCTTAATAGTCGCAATAAGAAGATGCAAATATAAGCATTCATTGTTGGCTCTAAAATAAACTCCAATAAAACATAACCCTGGAGTTAAAGAATTTGTTGAGTTGAGCCATCACCATAAGGGGACCATGAGGTCCTCACAAAATGTACCAGGCCTCGTTAACAAAGAATGAATGTGTAGAAGTGTGCATGGACCTTTGGGAACATACACAAAATACTAATATGGAGATAACTGTATAGGTAGAGGTTGTAAAATGTTCAATTGAATATATCCTTAGTTACATAGAAGATAATGGATGGATTTCACATGAGCATGCAACAAAAGAACGAAAGAGGGAGGATAATTGCTTTTTCATTGTTGCTCTCTTTTGTATTACTTAATAATACATATTTATAATGATAGTTTGTGATAGAATTGGAGATTGAAGACAAAAGTAGATCTCCATCTTGTTATAAAACGATATCCATCTAAACTTTGAATCTATGAAGTGTCGATAGGGATCAAATCTCCAGAAGTGCAAACCTTTCCTCAAATTTTTGCACTCTAAAAAAGGCTCTCATAGAGATTTGATTCCTCTAGGTGCTTGAAAGATACAAAGTTAAGATGGATTTAGACTTGTTGTACATTGTGTGTTTGAATTGGTGACTTTATTTGCGTTAAAAGACACATCATAGTTTTGATTTACCATTATGATTTAAAAAAAATGAATAAATCCTTAGTTATAGAGAAGATAGTGGATGGATTTCACATGAGCATGCAAAAAAGAATGAAAGAGGGAGGATAATTGCTTCTTATCGTGGCCCTCTTTTGTATTATTTAATAATACATATTTATTATGATAGTTTGTGATAAGATTGGAGATTGAAGACAAAAGTGGATCTCCAACTTATTATAAAACGAGATCCATCTAAACTCTGAATGTATGAAGCATCGATAGGGATCAAATCTCTAGAAGTGCAAACCTTTCCTCAAATTTTTGCACTCTAAAAAGGACTCTCATATAGATTTGATCCCTCTAGGTGCTTGATAGATACAAAGTTAAGATGAATTTAGACTTGTTGTACACTGTGTTTGAATTGGTGATTTTATTTGCATTGAATTATAGGGTTAAAAGACACATCATAGTTTTGATTTACCATTATGATTTAAAAAATGACATAATATTACTGGAGGAGATAAGAACCCAAAAAATCAAAGAATCCAATCAAAATCAATAGAAATATGTTTAATGATGTTGTATTTTGTTATTCCATTTGTGTTTGTGGTTGTTTGTTTCTTCCAAAGAAAACCTTGCAAGATACCCCCTTCTTTGGAATATCTGGATGGAGGGCAAGCTTTATTGCTAGTGATAATAGTGGCTACTAACCCTGAGAGACTCCACTAGATTTGAACCTATGATATATGGCCTCCCCATAGACAACATGCATTAGTAAGATGGTTCTATCGATTGATATAACACTTGGGGCTCTTAAATTTTGAAGGAGATGGGGGTGTGATTTGATCTAGTTGTGTGCACGAGTCACAAGATTATTTAATATAATCTCTTTGGGTGCAACCACACATTGAACCACTTCCTCAAGGTGACCCCATTGCTTGAGGAAAAGTCCTAATGGGAAGTGAACCTTTCCCATTGGTGAAAATTTTTTTTTCTAAGGAAAATTTTGTGTGATACCCCCTCTTCTATATAATATGTAGATGGAGGGTGCCTCAACAGCCAACCAAAATAGCGATTGGTAACCTTAGGGGACTTGATCAGATGTGAGCCTACGACTATGGCATCTCCATTGGAAACATGCCTTGTGGCGATAGATGGTTCAACCAATTGAGCGAACCCTTGGGGCTATTCGTATGATTGTTTACACACACACATATTAAGTGTTGTTTACATACATTTTAAAAAAAAAATATTTTTTCCACTATTATATTTGGTGGACTTATGTCATGTCAATGGTACCAAAGCACAAGTTCAAACACCGAGGCATTTGGTTAGAGCTCTAACTACGGGCATTCTGGTCATTTGTTATAACATGTTCAAGCACTATCACAAACCATTGATCAAAGCACCAATTTTAGAGACTTAACCCTTAGGAAAAGATATAGTTTTTAAAAGAAAATTTGTTCTGTTTTGGTCCATATTGGTGCTCTTTTCTATTTGAACATGTTGCAATAGAGTTTGCTGAAGCTATTGGCTAGCAAATTTATTAAAACTAAGCGTAAATTCTGCCAAAGATTTTGTTTCTAAAAGCCAATTGTTGTTAAGTTGCCTCCTTGCTTGAAGCAAATTCTCGAATTTGGGTGTTAAGTAGTTTCATCGCTAAAGCCAACTACCATTTTGCGTTAAATGACATAATATTATCCTAGGAGATAAAACCCGAGAAATCAAAATATTCAATCAAAATCTATAGGAAGTTGTTTAATGATGTTGTATTTTGTTATTCCATTTGCATTCATGTGATTTTTTTTCTCCAAAAAAATACCTTATGAGATCCCCCCCCCTTCTTTGGAATATCTGGATGGAGGGTGGGCTTTATTGCCATCGACAACAATGGCTACTAACCCCAAGGGGCTCCACTAGATTTGAACCTGTGATATATGGCCTCCCCATCAACACCATGCATTGGGTAGATGGTTCAATCGATTGATATAACACTTGGGGCTCTTAAATTTTGAAGGAGATAGGGTTGGGATTTGATCTAGTCATGTGTGCATGGGTTATGATATTATTTAATATAATCTCTTTGGGTGCAACCACACATTCACCCATTGCCTCAAGTTGTCCCTATGGCTCGAGGAAAAGTCCCCACAGGGAGTGAACCTTGCCCATTAGTAAAAAACCTTGCAGGATCCCCCCCTCTTCCCTATAATACGCAGATGGAGGGTGCCTCAACCATTGGCCACAATAGTGACTGGTAACCTCGGGGGGTTCGATCAAATTTGAGCCTACGACTATGCCCTCTTCGTTGGCAACATGCCTTGTGGCGGTAGTTGGTTCAACCAATTGAGTGAACCCTTGGGGATATTCATGTGATTGTTTACACACACACATACACACATATTAAGTGAGGTTCACATACTTTTAAGAAAAAAATTATTTTTTCCACTATTATATTTGGTGGACTTATGCCATGTCAATGTTACGTTATGTTATACATCTTCCCCATACTTGATTGTAGAATGTGCCTCTTGATGCAATTATCCCAAAATAGATTACTCAACAAAAATTGTCTTCCCCACACAAGGAAGACTAAAAATAGCAAATGTGAAAAAACTAGACTAATTCCTTTTGGGCTCAACTAATGGCTTCCATACATTAGGTAGGCGAAGGATCAAAATCATTTGTTTAGATTTCAGTTTCTAGAGGTTATTCAATTAGCCATTCTAGATGGACTTGTGATAGAGCCATCTATAGCCATGAACAACCATGTATTTTTTGAAAGCTTTGGCTTTGATCCACTTTAATATTTCCACAAACAATAGCACTTGCCATAGTGTTACAGTGGCACATGCCACAAGGTTCATCACTCTTCCTTTTAATCATGAGCCTTCTATGAAATTTTTTGCCAATGGTTACAATGTTTAAAGTTTGAGAAGTGTTACAACAAAATCTAGCACCCACAAAATGCAAAGTCCCAAGAACCAAGGTGTTCGCTTCGTGTAACTTACAAAAGTTTGTCCACTGTCACTTCAACAACTATTCCCCCCACTTTAAGTTGGCTCTTGTCCAATACAAGGGGGGATTTTGATATGAGACTAGTGCCTATCAACCTATTGGGCTAATGGGGTCATGAAATATTGCATGAAATGAAAAGACCAGTTTGTCACAATCAACTACTTTAGTATGCTATATGGTAGAAAGGGCTAGTTTGCCACAATCCATCAATAGATGAAGGAACTATTTGATACATTCATCACCTAGGTGTGTACGTAAGGTAAAGGGAACTAGTTTGATGCAATTTATCCTTAAATGTTTGCTGAAAATAAGCTATAGAATCAAGTCTTGGAGGGCTAGGGGTGCCACTCATCAATACAAATGTGAAGTTGTTGTTTTGTGGATGAAATTTACTTCCAAATCTGCGACTTAATTGAAAGAAGAATGAGAAACAAGTGCAGAAATAAAACAATAAATAAACAAAAAGAGAGAACCTCCTTAGATTGCTTATTTCTAATTGAATATAATTTCGGTTCATTATTAAATCTTCACATAAGTATGATAACAAGAATATTTTACAACATATAAACAACAATTGAAGAGCACGACACGACCACACAACAAAGTAGATCAATATCTCAATGCTTCATTAATATTCAAGCTTGATACACAAGAGAGCTCCACATCACTCTTCAAGCTTGATACACAAGAGAGCTCCACATCAATCTTCTCCAAGGTCTACAATCTCCAACCTTCTCCACTTCTCCAAATCCATAACTACAAATTCCCCATCACCAATTACAAATGAAATGGAGAGAAAGATCCTCTTTATAAAGGTAGCTCTCTCTCTCTCTCTCTCTCTCAATAAAAGACATAATTGGCTAACTAACTCCATGACAAGTCAAAGAAATAATAAACTAATGGAATAGTTGACCATATCAAGTGGATATGTGGACTCTATCCTCTCCAAGAGAGATCACACCATCTAAAAACACACCTAAGTAATGTGAAATAACGCTCCAAGAAAGAGGGAACATCACTAAATATAGGCATTTGGCCATGCCAAGATGTTAAAAGGCCCACATTTAGTGCACCCTCCAAGATAAATGCATGCAAAATATAATACATATATTCTTGCTATAGGAGAATGTGCTCAAGGTCCACCTAGAAGAAATCATCAAATGTGCCATCCAAGTTGCATGAGTGAAGAAAACAATAAAATATTTTCCTAGGAGAGCGCTCCTCAACCACCTCCTCAAAACAACAATGTGGCCCATCAGGTGCATGAAAGTGTGCAACCAATCACATGTGTGAATTCCAAGGTAGGGCTCTCCAACCAACTCCATTGATAAATGTGCAAGGTGCCAAATAGTTGGAGCACTCTAAAAAGAAGAAAAGTGGTTAAACCTCTCAAAATGTCAAGTTTCTTCAAGGGCTCTTTCTCCAATGTGCAACCATCTCCTCAATAAATAAATAAGCTCCAAGGTAGTTATAACTCCTCAAAACTTGTGCAAAGGAGTCAACACAAATAAAGTAATGAATGCTCAACCAACTCCACACTGGTGTGCCCTAGAGAAGTGTGTCAACCTCCTCACACATGTGAACACGAAGAGGTTACTCTAACAAAGAAGACAAGTGGTTGACCATGTCTCAAACATAACCACTAAGACAAGGGAGCCCTCATAACAACCTATTAGCACAAATTCAAATGCATAACAACCATCCAAAAATAGTCTTCATCATGCCATAAATCAATGTGCAACCCAACAAATTCCAAAATGAAGGGGATGGTCCCTCCACTCAAGCAAATAATAATAAAATATGATTATTTTCCTCAACATGTGTGTGCTAATAAAGGGGTGCGCTCCATCAAGAAGTTGTACCATGTAAAATAAAGTTCTCCTAGCAAAACCTCATCATGGTACTAAGATAACAACAAAACATAAGCTCTACCTAGGGCACACCATCACCAAGGGATTAATACATCAAAAATACATCATTAAGCCTTCAAAAAGGCTAGATCACCAAGGAAAATCATGTAGTACAACCCCCTCTAACTCAAACTTAGGAAATACATATCAATGAGGGTACTTACATCATCAAATGCACATCCCCCATAATATCACATTGTTATATCACCTAGGAAAATCCCACCAAGGAAACATGTATGACCACACCGCATCAACATCATAGGAGAAGGAGACATAGGAAAGTGCTAAGAGTCTACCAAACATCAAGTATGTCCCCACCACACACTCAACAAAAAGGGGACCATGTAGAACACCCCCTCCCAGTGACAACCCAATAACATCATGATACATAATCATTAGAATGCTCCAAGAAGAATATAACAAATGAAGTAGCAAGCATCCATATGTCAAGAGAGTGATCCATCAAACAAAGGCATGAAAGTAGCACCAAAACCATGAGATGACCATCAACCATGACCATCCACCATAAAGAAGTGAATATCCTCCACCAAAGTTCTTTATCAAATAGTCCACTGCCAAGAAGAGAAGAGGCTCCATGAAGATGTGTACCCCCAAGTCCATCCAAAGGGGTGCGCTCCATCAAGAAGTTGTACCATGTAAAATAAAGTTCTCCTAGCAAAACCTCATCATGGTACTAAGATAACAACAAAACATAAGCTCTACCTAGGGCACACCATCACCAAGGGATTAATACATCAAAAATACATCATTAAGCCTTCAAAAAGGCTAGATCACCAAGGAAAATCATGTAGTACAACCCCCTCTAACTCAAACTTAGGAAATACATATCAATGAGGGTACTTACATCATCAAATGCACATCCCCCATAATATCACATTGTTATATCACCTAGGAAAATCCCACCAAGGAAACATGTATGACCACACCGCATCAACATCATAGGAGAAGGAGACATAGGAAAGTGCTAAGAGTCTACCAAACATCAAGTATGTCCCCACCACACACTCAACAAAAAGGGGACCATGTAGAACACCCCCTCCCAGTGACAACCCAATAACATCATGATACATAATCATTAGAATGCTCCAAGAAGAATATAACAAATGAAGTAGCAAGCATCCATATGTCAAGAGAGTGATCCATCAAACAAAGGCATGAAAGTAGCACCAAAACCATGAGATGACCATCAACCATGACCATCCACCATAAAGAAGTGAATATCCTCCACCAAAGTTCTTTATCAAATAGTCCACTGCCAAGAAGAGAAGAGGCTCCATGAAGATGTGTACCCCCAAGTCCATCCAAAAGCTCCAAAAATACTAGCTACAAACTCCATCAATGTGATGAAGCCTCATAGAATATGAGGTGTAATAAGGAGTAGGCTTCATTGTCTTTTAGATCTCCTCAGGAATCTTTTGATCTCGTAATTCATACATAGACTTGATGTGCATCTCCCTAAGTGTATTAGTTATAGATTTATTTGCATTTGTTTTTGGGGAGCTATCTAAGCATAATATTTTGTGTGTGCATTTGTTAAGCACAAATGTTTCTCATAGTGAATTTCATTCAAAATTGAGTAACAACAAGCAAATGAGGATGATAGAGTCAAGGTTGGAAGATACCATTTATAAGAAGAATCCTTACTGTGGGAGCGTGCCATTTTTAGTGATGGCTTCCATGGTTTCTCATCATGACTGGGAGTGCTTTGAACCTTCAAAATGTTGGGACCTATAGAAACCAACTTAGTTGATTGTAGTGATAGACAATTCATTGCCAAAAATGCTTGCTTGTCCTTCAACAATGATTTTTGATGTTTTGCCACTAAGTGCGATACAAACAAAAATATGAGGTTAGTGGAGTCAATGTGTAGCATGCAAAGTATTTTCTTGCAAGAAGAAAAGAAGGGATTGAAGTTTAGGAATAGTTGACAAGGGCCATTCAAAACATAAAATCTTGGAGGTGCTATTGGAGCCAACAAAGAAGGAGAATGACCTATTAGATCTTGGTTTTGGCCTTAAAATCTTGAAGTCTGATGTAAAATTTGGCTTGAAGTTCAGCTTAAAATTTCTCTTGAAGGTCGGCTTAAAATTCAAATAGGGGTTCGGCTTAAAATTCAGCCTGGAGTTTGGCTTGAAGTTTTGTTTAGGGTTGAAGTTCGATGAATTTCGACTAATATTATGATCACATTTAGCCATGTACTCTCTTGCTTTACAAATTCCTCTAGTCACATACATACTTTATGGTCTCCATACTGAAGCCATACAATTGACAAAGGTTAGAATTAAGGCCAAAACAAGGTTTTTGGTTGAGAGATACTAGAGGAGAGAATATAGGCTTTGATGCTTCTGTATTAAGTTGTTGGTTGAAAAAGTAAAACCTAAACGAATAATTGTCAATTGGGTCTAGCTTGGGTGGTTAAGAGGAGAAGACTTTATCCTCCTCACCCAAGTTCAACTTCAAACCATGCTTGTGACATGCTTGCACCTCATGGGCCCATCGAGGCTGGCAAGGTACCAACGATCTCACTCTCACTTAAGTGCTTGAGGGTGGCACAAGATGTTCCCAAACATTTAAGTCAAGGGGAATCCCGATGATCAATCTAAGCCAATATCGTTAATTGTGGAATGAAAGTAATGATTAGCTCAAACTGATTAAGATTATTAACCAAGTAGTCCACTCCACTATACCAAGAGTTTGCTTGATTAGATAAAGTTTGTTGAATAATTTGTCATCAATTATCATGCTTGTGTGTGAGTGCTAGAAATGCTTCATCATATGATTTAGTGAAAGGATCGTACGGCTTAGCTAGTGCTCAATGAGATTTTCCTTAAAATTACCAATTATCACCAAAATGTGCTTACAACCATGCACTTAAGTCAATGACCCAAGAAATTATGACATCCTTTAATGTTAAGCTTGTGTTGCGATAGGTTTAGGTGTCAGATTAAACTTCATCCATCTTCATCATTAAATTTACAAAGAATGCTTTAAATGCCATTAATATTATATGAGTAGCGCACAGGATCCAAATTTTTGAGTAGATTCACAAATTGTATGCCTGAAATTCCAAGAAAAATCAGTTCTACTGTGCACATTCCAGAATGCTTTATATGTGAATGTCTATTGAAACCAAATGCAGAAATGCAGAAAAGACTTGGCATTCATAACATTAACCAGCATTCAAATATATTAAATCTGTTTTGTGAAAAGCAGAAATTGTACCAGCAACAGAGCTTGATAAATGGGGGTCTATTAATGAGATATGAAATATCAGACCATAATTCTGTTGTCCAATCCCCAGTATGCAACAAAATAAACCAGCACATTATTTCAAACAGAGGGCTTATTCAGCAGAGTGTTAGGCATGAAATGATCACTGATTTAGTTCTGTAGTGATAATGTTGCACAGTGAATCCAATTAGTTGCAAGGTTTTCATCAAATCCCATAGAATTCTGATTTCAAAAGAAAAAAAACGGTGCATTATATCATTTACCAGTTCGCCCAATGAATTGATTCATTTAGGATTCCTTTATAACTTATTCCAAGCGCTCAAGCCACGATTTGTTTTATAAAGAGCATTTGGAGCACGACCATAGCAAAATGTTTGAGAAACACAATGAACTCACTCAAAATCTGTCTTAAATTGACCTTTTGGATGTTTATGCCATGTATAAGTATCTGCAAACTGTCGGATAAACTCAGAATTTTACCCGGAATTAAGCCATGTAAGTTAACTGTTAACATGGTCACATCATCTAATTTTATCATCAGATCTGCAACAGGTTAGATGATTTCTTAAGGTTATAGGATTAGATCTATATAAAGATATTTGTTAAACCCTAAGATCTAAAACCAGATTTGCAAATCGATTTGAAAAAATAGCCATTAAAAGAGTGCGACCTGCAAAAATAAAAATAGCCTATAAATAGCAGATCGATTTAAGATTGAGCCACTTTCAAGAGATCGATCTGCACTAAAACTCCCAAGCTTGCTGCAAAATAGAAGAGTATTAGCTCATACAAACTTGGAGGATGCAACCTAGATCAGAAATCTGAACCCTTTTTTTTTCCAAGAAAAAAAAATGGAGATAAACAAAAATACATGATACTCAGGTGCTCTAGGCACAGTCCAAAAAAGATAATCCAGAGATAGATCTCTTTAGAATCTTTCACTATAGATCCATAAAGATCTGCAACTTTCTTAATATCAGATACACTAGGTATTAAGTAATTAGAAACAAACAGTAGACTTTAATAGTCTTGTGTATTGACAAATTACAGGTTCAAAAGGAATTAAGAAATCATTAAAAGAAAATTGTTGTAAAACCACTGTTTGGTCATCATTGACTTCTTCCAAGGAACCATAAAGTTCAGGTAGATGAAGTCCTTCCTTTGAGAGCTGATGTGCAATCTTGTTGTGCTCTCTCTCTATATATGAGTATAGCTGACCCAAAGAAACTGATTACATATTGCCTTTAATTGCTATGATAGTGGAAGGAGAGAATTATTTCATATGCGGAGGCTTCCTTTCATCCAATTAATGACAATAGATGAATCACCCATGACCTAAAGCTTATCAATCCCTTTGTCCAAAGCACATTTTAGAAAGTAAAATAAGGCCTTGAGTTCTCCTTGGTTATTTGTTCCTCTTCCTATATTACCTTTGACCTGAATTCTGTGTGTCTCTGAAAGATATAGAATGAAGCCAATTCCAAAAAAATAGTCGGGCCTTGAAAAGCCCCATTGAAATATCCCCACGCTAAAGATTTTTCCATTTCTATCTCCGATAGTTTTCTTTGTGGTTTAACCATTGGAATAACCTTATAATATGCAAGTAAAGCATCAACCTGAGCAACTACTTGAAAAGTGGGCATTATCTTTTCTTCAAACAAAATAGAGTTTCTAGCTATCCATATTCCCCGGAGAACTAGAAACTGGATTGCCTTAAAACACTTTATATCATGCTGTGTAAACCAAATATTAAGAAATGTATCAATGGATTGTCATTTCCAAAGGTTTTGGATACCCAAAAGCTCCCCGACCTCAACCTCAAACTTTTTGAGAAAAATGACAATGCAAGAACAAACGTGAAGTGTTTTCCTCACTGCACTTGCAAAGTAAACAAATGCTTGGATCATGTTTATTTCTTTTCTGGAGGGCTTCCCATGTTAACACTTTATTGTTCAATATGAGCCACATAAACAACTTACATTTGGGAGGGGCCTTAACTTTCCAAAGTTTCTTCCACGACCATTTTTCTTCACCCAATTCGAGTCCAAAAAGAGCCAAGTATCCAAGACTAGGAGTATAATTTCATCTTGCTCCATTCAGAGCCCTGATTAATTCATCTGAGAAATTTGTCAATCTTATAAGTGCCTTCTTGAGTTCTGTTAAAAAATGATCCCACCTTTCGACCAAATTTCTTTGTACACCAAGATTGTCTATCTTTCTCCAACCTTGAGACCACATGGATGTATTAGCTAGGATGCCAATCAAATTAAGTGTACATTTTCCAAATACCTGTAGGTGTGGTATGATTTCATCACGGAGGAATATGTCTCTACCACACCCCATTATTGTGTCTACCCCCAGTCTTACTTGTGATCCATCTCCCACTCGCCATGCCAAATAAGAGCCTATGGGAAGGCTAGTGTCATTTCCTTCCACTGGTTGGATACATTCACTATACTCTTCCTTTCCTTTCTAATCCAGTCTAAGAGAGTCCCTGTAGAAATGTATTTCTGTGTAAGAATCCTTATACACAGTCTCTCCTTTGTGATGATGTTCCATAATGATTTTTATATTAGAGCTTTACCAAATAAATGTATGTTCTTTAGCCCCCAACCCACCAAGGCTTTTGGAGATGCAATCCTCTACCACTTAACTAGATGATTCCCTTTGTACTCCCTGCTCCCTTGCCATAGAAAATAAAAAAAAAAACTTTCAGATTTTTTCAAGAATACATTTGAGTATGAGCTAGGGTGTGCTAGTGTACTAGAATAGATTCTAACATTGAATTTATCAAAACCAATCTAACTCCCCTAGAGAGCCACCTATTGCACCAAAAAGAGATGCATTTTTCAATTTTAGACAACTACTAGTACTAATCTGCCTTTCCATAACAATTTGGCTTAAGAGTAAAGCCCATATATTTAACTCCTTCTTCTGACATGTCTAAGTGTTGAAAAGGAAAACAACCTCCAATATACAAATCCTAAATACCCTCCAAACCAATTGTATAAACTTCAAATTTATTCTCATTTATTTCCATGCTTGTAGCCTTGTTGTAAAGTTGTAAAATGTTCTTGAAACATTGATCCTCCCTTTTAGATCCAAAACAAAATAGTAGAACATCATCTATGAATAGTAAGCATGTGAGTGTCTCAGATCCTATTCTCACACCTTTGATTCTTCTCATTCTCATAGCTTCACTAAAGGGTCTACTTAATCGCTAAATCTTCACTAAGGGTGAGAGTGGGAAGCCCTATCTAATCCCCCCTGAAGAATTAAAGAAGTTTGATGCCGATCCATTAATCAATATAGCAAAGGAGGTAGCAGTTGCACATCCCATAATCCACTTGACCAAATGAAGTGAGAACCTATGTGAATTAAGATTAAGAAAATGTATAACCATGAGACCCTATCATATGCCTTAGAAAGATCTAGCTTGATCATTATTGCTAGCATATGTGAGGTTTTGATCGTGTGCAATCCCTCTTGTCCTGATCCTATAGCTTCATGAATTTGGCACCCTTCTAGGAAGCCAAAATGCTCATGAGAGATTACTTTTGAGACGACAATTTTTAGTCTAACTACAATGACCTTGGAGACAATTTTGTAAATGCAGTTGGATAGGGATAGAGGCCTAAAGCTTATAAAAGTCTCAAGATAGTACACTTTTGGGATGAAAGCAATAAAAGTGGAGTTAAAAGATACATACACTCTCCCATAAATTCTCACTTCTTCAACAACTTTGAGTAGTTCCTCACCCAACAGGTCAAAAACTCAATATAGAATTCCATAGTCTAGCCATTTGGGCGTGGACTTCTATATTTCTTAAAGGAGTTAAGAACACAAATAAGTTCCTCCCTTGTGACTACCCTATACATCCTCTCCTTCTCTTCTCTAACTAGTCTAGGGAAGTAAGATGCCACCTTGAGAATTTCTTCTTTGTTTTCTTTGTTTGGTTCTTTGAATTCCTCCTCAAATTGTTGCACTCCCAATTTATACAAATCTTGAAAGGTGCTGACCTTCCTCCCTTCTCTCTTTATTAGTTCCTAGATTGTATTAACACTCTTTCTGTGATTGGCAAAGTTTTGAAAAAATTTGGTGTTTTGATCCCCAAATTCAATACATGTTTCCCTACTCTTGAGCCTCCATTCCCTTTCCCTATCCTGAAGTAACTTTTCTTTTTCTAATTCTAAATCCTTCAAAGTGACCTTATCCTCATCATTGAGTTGACATCCCAGATTAGAATAAAAAAATGATTCCAAATTCTTCCCCACTTTGTTTAGCTGGCCATTTCTTTCTCTGTGTTTTTTACTTGCCCAATCAACCACCTTTTCCTTAACTCTTTTCAAATCCTTTACAAATTGTTCACAAGAAGTTCCCTTTTGTGAAGGATCATACCTAAACCAATTTACCTTCACCAAATCTTGAAGCTCCTCCCCACTGGCCCATCCTGGATTAAACTTGAAAGGAGCTCTTGGATTTGGATCATCTTTATCCAATTCCAAAACAAGGGGGAAGTAATTTGAGCATCTATTGGATCCTACCCATGACCTATACATTTTCACCTTTTGTAGAAAGTCCCCATGAATCAAGAACCTAACAAGACTCTTCGAAACACAATCTTCACCCGATCTATTATATCTCCAAGTTGGCTTAAGCTTAATAGGCTCAATGTCCACAACACCTTCCTGATTAAACAAGTTATGGAAAAATTCAACTAATATATCCACTCTAGCACTGGACCCCCATACTTGCCCTCTATTCAAAGTAAGATTTAAGTCCCCCCAAATAATGAGGTTATCAACTTTAAAACACTCAAAATAAAACAAATTTTCCCAATAAATTTGTTTACCCTCATAAGGTCCATACACATTTAGTAAAGTTAGAGTTCAACCCAAAATTTTATTGTATATCTCTATGAAAATCCCTAAATTAACACCGAAAGAATTAACAAGCGACACATTTTGATTCCAACCAGTAATCAAACCCCCTGAAAACCCTTCTGAATCTAAAGCAATAAAGTCCCATCCCCCCAAAGATGTTTTGAGTTAAAAAATTAAATGGTCTCCCTTTCCCATTGTCTCTTGTATAATAATTGTATCTAGTTTATCTAACTCCATCAATCACTTTAGGGCCAATCTCTTGGCCTGCCCCGCCATACCTCTCATTTTGACTGAAAGTACTTTCATTGGGACACTAAGGAGGGGTTTAAGCTTGCTTTAAGAGCCCCTGTAATCAACCTCTATTTTCCTTGATTCACTTTTTTAATTGCTCTCTCTTGAGCTAGTTTCAAAGTTGACTTCCTCCCTACAGTGATAGGTCCTAGGTCTTTTGGCCAGTTTGAACCTAGATCCCTAGAAGCTAGTAAAACTAGTGGGGCCATATCCCTCTTTGGACGTAGGAGATAATTCCCTCACCCCCTCTTGAGGTGTCCCAGTTGACCCAACTATTCCTTCCAACAATAGGATTTTCTATCTATAGAATGAACAAACTCACAAGATTGGACATTAGTAGTATCCCAACTCACAACCCCTCTAGACAAATTCAAACCATTCGATAGGGAGACCATCCCACCACTACATATAACCTTCTACTTTGATTCCACAAGGAATTTTTCTATTTCTTCCATCTTTTGAAAAGTAGAGGACTCCACAAATGGATGAAGAGGCAGTGTAGTAGACTTACTTGAAAGCTTGAGATCCTCTATTATTGGATATTGCTTGCAATCTTTCTTCTTTGTCAAGGATAGAGCATTCAAGTCTAAGCCCAACTCCTGAGCCAATGCTTTATCTTTTCCCAGCAGTGATCACGAGCCAATCAGAAATTTGAACCCTATGAACCTTATGAACCCTAGGTTACTTAAAAAAAATAAAAATAAAAGGGGAAAAATTAAAAGAGATGGCTAGAATTTGAAAGGAAAACCTAATGCTACCATTGGGCATGGAGTCTAAGCCACTCCTTGAGTAGTTGCCCTCTTTACCTTCAATGTTGAAGTCCCCACACATTTCTTGGAGAATGCTTTGTGAGCATCATGTTAAGGAAACCTGAACTATACAAGATTCATAGGGAGGCTAAACTAATCATAGATTTAGCCTAAGTATCACAAACTTGAAAAATTCAAACATAAATCTAGGGTAAGAAGTTAAAACCCTAATATATGCAACTCCAATACGAGTCTTCCAATCTATTCCAAACATGAAAAAGTGAGGGAGGCACCCTCCTTATATAGACAAGGGGCCTCCTAATACCATACAATGAAAACCATGAGCCTAAAACCATGTGAGAGAACCACAAGTTGTTACAAAAAGTTCCTCAAATGTAAGGCACCCTCCTCATATTGAGAAAAAGACAAAAAATTTCCACAAGTGTGGTCCATGAGAGAGAGGAAACAAGTGCACATTCCTCAAAGTGAGCTAACAAACTTTTTAGAAGCATGCGTGAGGTCAAAAAGGACCCAAAACTAAGGCACCCCCTAACTAACAGCAAAAAATATGGAATATTTCACTCATGTGTGAGAACAAGTAAAAGAATGAGGAGCACCCATTCCATAAGCTTCTAGAAACACATGTGCGAGTCTAGGAGAGAGAAAATGCACTCTTCTAAAAGGATTCTCACATGTTCCAAGTAGATACATGTCCATGTGGCTTATGAATGCTCCATGTGCTGACAAGTGTACAAAATGCTAATGTGGACACCTCTGTGATGGTGTGGCATACCCGTCATCATCCACTGTGCTATTGCAGATCCCAAGAAAAATATCATGGCTCCCATTGTTTTACTAGCTTCTCGTCCACTAGTTTTACAAATAACAACACGTGCCACAGCGTTCATCACTTTTTATAACTCTAAGATGTCCTTGATTTGAGAGTGTTCTCAGTAGAATGATTGCATCAAGAAAAGATAGGTGCTTTACATTTGCAGGGGGATCTTCGTTACAATATGCGTGTGACCCTAAAAGTGGGCCAAATTGACCTTATATACATATACATAGCCTCTCTCCCTCACACACATAGATCCATCACTGGAGATGGAAAAATATGGATCTTATTTTGAACCTGATTTCAATAATCCAATCTTTAATGGTCTTGAAGTTCTCAGAATCAGATCTACTTGCTGGAAACTTATACATGCACTTTAGAAAGAATTTAGTCTATGTTTAATTGGATAGAACTTTTGTATAGGATGTCCTCCTCATAGGTAACGTAGGGAATTACCACTGTTCAAACTCTATTATTTATCTTCTCAATTTATGTTAAAACTCGGTGTTAGTTTGCAGTTTGTACATATTTTATTTGCAGATTGCATCCATAAACAAGAAAAGGGTTCTCATTCTGTAGACAAACTAGCCCCCTACGAATTGCAATACTATTTGAATCTTCAATTATTCCATCTTATTCTTTTTTCTTTGAAGGAATATTTTCAGTACTTTCAATTGTGAGGTTTCTAGCAATTCGAAATTGATTGCAGAAAGCATTTCTGCAGGAGTAATTTTCACAAATTTTGTTTTTGGTAGTTGACAATAGACCGGATACGGTTTCAATTTGTTTTGCATAGATGCCAATGTTTGAAGGCTTAAACACGTTATCCAATTTTTTTTATATGCGATCAAATTATTGAAATTCGTTATGGATCACAGCTTGAGATCATAAGAAACAGAGTCTCAGAAAAAATTGAATGGATGAATTATTGTAACCAGACACAACACGGGAAGGACCCTATCCCGCATCTGAGAAAAGTCTTGGAAGGAAAACTGATGGACTAATGCTACCCATAACTACATTACATTATATTGACTAAAATTCAACATGACCTCCAAAATTCACTATTATAACTCCAAGCATTGATGAGAGGCAAGTACCTTTAGTGGCAAGTATATAATTGGAATGTTACAAAAGTGGTATCAAAGTAGTCACATGAAATGGGTATCCCAAAATGGTACTAAAGAAAAAGGTTTAAGTAGATTGACTTCTTCTTTTTTAAAACAATGAACCTTTTGTTTGGCTATTGAAGGTTTGGTCATTGGAGGTTTGGTCACTGGGATGAGAACAATATATTTTGTAACTATTGTATTATAATAGAGCAGGATATATGACAAATGGTATCGAAGCACAGGTTCACACACTGAGACATTTGGTTAGATCTTCGGATGCAATCATTATGATCATTTGGCCTAAGATGTTTAAGCACTATCACAAACCATTGATTAGAGGACCAATTTCAGACACTATAACCCTTAGGCAAAGCTATAATTGTTAAAAGAAAATTTGTTGTTCTGTTTTTCTCCATGTTGGTGCTCTTTGCTATTGAATCATGTTGCAACAGAGTTTGCTAAAGCCAGTGGCTAGCAAGTTTATTACAACTAAGCTTAAACTGTGCCAAATATATTGTTTCTAAAAGCCAATTGTTGTCAAGTTGCCTCCTTGCTTGAAGCCAATCGTTGTCAAGTTGCCTCCTTGCTTGAAGCCAATTGCTGAATTTGGGTGTTAGGTGGTTTCATCGCTAAATCCGACTACCATTTTCCCTTAAATAACATAATGTTATTGGAGGAGATAAGAACCCAAGAAATCAAAATATGCAATCAAAATCTATAGAAAGTTGCTTAATGATGTTGTGTTTTTTTATTCCATTTGCATTCATGTGATCATTTTTTCCCCCAAAGAAAACCACATGAGATCTCCCCCCCTCCCCTTCTTTTGAATATTTGGATGGAGGGCAAGCTTTATTACTAATGACAATAGTGGCTACTAGCCTCGTGGGGCTCCACTAGATTTGAACCTGTGATATATGGCCTCGCCATCGGCACAATGCATTGGGAAGATGGTTCAATCGATTGATATAACACTTGGGGATGTTAAAATTTGAAGGAGATGGGGGTGGACTTTGATCTAGTTGTGTGCATGGGTGATGAGATTATTTAATACAATCTCTTTGGGTGCAACCATTCATTCAACCATTGCTTCAAGGTGATACCATGGCTCGAGGAAAAGTCTTCATGGGAAGTGAACCTTTCCCATTGGTGAAAACCTTTTTTTCCCAAGGAAAACCTTGTAGGATACGTAGATGGAGGGTGCCTTAATTTCCAACCACAATAGCGATTGGTACCCTCAGGGGACTCTATTATATTTGAGCTTACGACTATGCCCTCTTTGTAGGCAACATGCCTTGTGGTGGTAGATCGTTCAACTGATTGAGTGAACCCTCATCTGATTATTTATACATTCACACACACACACATTAAGTGGGGTTCATGTACTTTTTTTTTCTTTTCTTTTTAAATTTATTTTTTCCACTATTATATTTGGTGGACTTATGCCATGTCAATGTTATGTTACATTACATTATACATCTCCCCCATACTGGATTGTAGAAAGTGCCTCTTTACACAACTATCCCAAAATAGGCTACTCAACACAAATTGCCTTCCTCACCCAAGGAAGACTAAAAATAACAAATGTAGAAAAGGTAGACTAATTTCTTTTAGGCTCAACTAATGGCTTCCATACACTAGGGAGGCGAAAGATCAAATTTTTTTCTTTAGATTTCAGCCTCTAGAGTTTATTCAACTAGCCATCCAAGATGGACATGTGGTAGAGTCATCTGTAGATATGACCAACCTTGTATTGAAATATTTTTCTTTGATCCACTTTTATCTTTCCACAAACAATAACACTTGCTAGAGTAGCACAATGACACATGCCACAAGGTTCATCACTCATCGTTTTAATCATGAGCCTTATGTGAAAATATTTTCCAATGGTGACAATGTTTAAAGTTTGAGTAGTGTTACAACAAAATCTAGCACCCATAAAAGTGTAAAGTCCCAAGCACCAAGGTGTTAGCTTTGTGTAACCCAAAAAAGTTTGTTCACTATCACCTCAACATCAATTCCCCACACTTTAGGTTGGCTCTTCTCTAAGACAAGGGGGAATTTTGATATGAGACTAGTGCCTATTAACCTATTGGGATAATGGAGTCATGAAATATAGCATGAAATGAAAATACTAGTTTTTCATAGTCAACTACTTTGGTAGGCTATATGGTAGAAAGGGTAGTTTGCCACAAACAACCATCAATGGATGAAGGAACTATTTTATACATTCATCACCTAGGTTTGTACTTAAGGTAAAGGGAACTAGTTTGATGCAATTTATCCATAGTGTTTGCTTGGATTAAGCTATAGAATCAAGTCCCAAAGGGCTAGGGGTGCCACTCATCAATACAAATGTGAAGGTCCCTATTTTGTGGCTGAAATGTACTTCCAAATCTGCAACTTAATTGATAGAATAATGAGAAACAAGTACACAATTAAAACAACAAATAAACAAAAGGGAGAACCTCCCCACATTGCTTATTCCTAAATGAATATAATTTTGGTTCATTATTTGTTAAGTTTTTAATGTTGTTATTAGGTTATTTCCAAATTTCTTAAGCATTCAATGCATTTCCAAAACAACAGTATAAAGAGGACCACTGAAAGAAACAAAATCACAAGGTACACAACATTTTATCCTGGGAAACCCTCATGGGGAAGAAAACCCAACAAAACTTCCTCAATAATAGATTGCCAGTACAATGCCAAGACTAAGACCAAAACACCAAAGATAGACCAAGACCAAACATAAGACCAAGCATGCGCCTCTCTTCTCCTTCGTTAGACTTCTTCCTGCAACCACAAATGTCTTCAAGATATGCGCACTAGATGAGTGAGTGAGTGTGTTCAAATGAGATACCATCCTCACATATAAATACAATTTGTGAGGTGGCACTAGGATTGTGTCTCTTCACTTGGTTGAGTTGACTTCTCCTAGAAGTGGCTAAAACCACTTTACAATTACCAGGGCCTGACTTTACAAATACCACCATACAAATACATGTTGACCAATCCACAAAAGAGGATTTGTCTTATACAAGACCTGACTTGATCAATCCACAAACAGGGATTTGATCTATACAATAATATCTCAAATATAATTAGAATATTCTTTGAAGTTACAATATTTCAACACTCCCCCTTAACGAGAAGGGTATTCTACTGACATGACTCAATGCAACATCATCAAGAGGAGGAGGAGGCAACATCATCATAAACATCTGGAACACTGACTGTCACATCTATAAATCATCGAAAGTTTTTCTCATTATCAACTCAATAGAAACTGAGTATCATCATTATTTGCAGCGTGAAGTTGGAGTAACATCATCAACAACATGAAAATGGAACATCATCATCAACAACACGAAGTTGGAACATCATCATCAACAACACGAAGCTGGAATATCATCATCAACATGTGGCAACATAATGAGACAAGTGCTTTAGTAACAACATCAGTGGTACTCTGACAGACCGTCCTTATCGGACCTTCGAGATCTGCCTAGGAATCATAAGATTCCATAGGATATAAAATCCTAACTGAGCTACCACTACTGACTACAATTGGCATATACATGCACATGTACTTTGACAAACTGTCCTTACCAGATCTTCGAGATATTCCCAGGGATGACCAGTCCCCTCTAATATAAAATCCTAATGGAACTACCTGCCGTTGGTCAGGATACCATAGTATCATCAACATCACTGACCCTTTCGAGGGAGGTCCTTTCGGACAATACCAAGCTTGTCTCGGAAGTACTCAAACTTCACACGAGACAGAGGCTTAGTAAACACATATGCAACCTACTCATCTGTGCCAACATATTGGAGATTTATAACTCCCCTCTACACGATATCACAAATGTAGTGGGACTGGATCTCTATGTGCTTTGACTTATCATGGAACATTGGGTTCTTCGTCATCTTTGTACAACTTTGGTTATCACATAGAATCACGATGGATTCCATCTCCAGATCGAACAAGCCTGTCAACAACTTCCGAAGCCATATGGATTCACAACTAGCGGAACATGCTGCAATGTACTCCGCTTTTGCTGTGCTAAGAGAAATAATGGATTGCTTCTTGCTTTTCCATGAAGTCATGGTTGACCCAAAACTGAGACAACATCCTGAAGTGCTCTTTCTATCTGAAGCACTTCCAGCGCAATCTGAATCAGTATAACCATATAGTCTGAAGTCATGATCTCCAGTATAACATAGACCATAATCGAACGTACCCTTAAGGTATCCCATCACATGCTTTGCAACTACAAGGTGAACATGTCTAGGCTCCACTAGATACTGACTCATGGTGTTCACAACAAAGCATATATCTGGCCTGGTATTCGTCAGATACATCAACAAACCAATAATCTGTCTGTATAGAGTAGCATCAACCAGGAGTTTCAAATTCATTTCCATGGGCGTGGTCATGGATTTACATTCCAACATGCCAAATCTCTTCAGTGTTTCAACTGCATACTTCCCTTGGTTAAGGAAGATATTCTCTGGGCTCTGCCAAACTTCAAGACCTAAGAAATAATGCATCGGGACTAGTTCTTTCATCTCAAATTTTGCAGCGATCTTCTTCTTGCAATCTGTGATGAGATTTTCTTCTCCTGTTAAGAATAAATCATCCACATATAGTAGTAATATAACTGGCTCATCATTCATAACCTTGAAGTAAAGGTTAGGATCAACTTTATTCTTGGTAAAGTCCAAGCTTGTCAGGAAACTATCAATTCTTCCATACCAAGCTCTAGGAGATTGCTTCAATCCGTACAAAGATTTCTTCAACCTGCAGACATGAGTCTTTCTATATTCTACTTCAAACCCTTGTGGTTGTTCTATATACACATCTTCTTCAATAACACCATTTAAGAAAGTTGTTTTCACATCCATCTGGTGCAACTTCCACTTCATTTTGGCTGCAAGAGCTATGATGGTTCTAATAGAAGTGTATATGGCTACAGGAGAAAATGTTTCTTCATAGTCAATACCTTCCTTTTGAGAAAATCCACTAGCCACAAATCTTGCCTTATGTTTTTCAAAACTTCTATCCGCTGCATACTTTATTTTGTGTATCCACTTGGAAGATACCACATCTTTGTTCTTTGGTTTGGTAACTACTTCCCACACATCATTCTTCACAATGGATTGGTATTCTTCTATCATGGCGTCCATCCCTTCTTTCTTCTGAACGACTTCTTCAAAGCAAGTGGGTTCCTTCTCTACGAGATCACACATCAAGGCCATATAGCTAGAGAATGACTTAGGCTTCTTACTTTGTCTCATGGTTCTTTCTGGGGAACCATACTTTTCTGTGTCCTGAATGATTTCTCTAGCCCAAGTCGACTTTCTCTTGTGAGAGATAGTCATATGGGGAGGTTCTTGAGATTCTATCATATCATGATATTCTGGAATCTCATCATCAGGGGTAACTGCAACTTCCTTTATGGGTTCTACAAATCTGGGAGCTATAGGTTCTTCTTCATATACTTCTTCAAGGTGGCATTTTTTCGATCTCTTGAGTGCTGCATCTTCATCAAAGGGTACATCTCTGCTGATCTCAATATGATGGTATCCTGGTATGTAGATTCTGAAGGCTTTAGAGACCTCAGAGTACCCAACAAATATTCCCTTCTTTTATGAAGGATCCAACTTAGTTTTCTTTTCTTTCGGAATGTGTACAAATATTGGAAAATCAAATATTTTGAGATGGATTACTTCTGGCTTCTTTCAGGTGAACATTTCTTCAGGGGTTTTGAATCCAAGTGCACTATGGGATAATATATTTTGGACATATCTTGTTGTTCTTGATACTTCAACCCGCAAGTGCATTGGAAGATCTTGATCATGAATCATAGTCTTTACTGCTTCCATAATCATTCTATTCTTTCTCTCTGCTACACCATTTTGTTGAGGATTATTGTTGGATTACTGAGAGGGGGGGTGAATCAATAATAAGGTAATTATAATCCCTTTTATTCAAATGTTATATCAATGTAGAATTATTATCCAATAATGAACAGTAATAAATAAACAATCACACACATGCACAATACACCAGTGTTTTACGTGGAAACCCAAATCGGGAGAAAACCACGTAATGTTTTTTCTTATATGTCTTGAAGAATTACATTCATTGGAAGCACCAACTTCCTTTGTTTTCTAGCTGCAACTAGAAGGAGGCTCCAACCCCCTAGTTTCTCAGGATACAACCTGAGGGAAGCTCCATTTGAGAAATGCTCCCCAATTCTCTGGTTACAACGAGAGAGGAGGCTAACCCCCTATGTTCTTGACCTGGCAGTGGCTACAACCACCTATCTTGCCCCGTCATACCACAGTAGAAGTAGAATGATGGAACCAACTGTCACACTATCACTATGAGATATATACCGTTGTAAACACAATAAATCCGAACCATGCATCAGCCATGCATGAACCTGTAATCAACTTTATACCATAGCAAATGCATCAACCATGCACCAACTGTAATCAACATGCATAAACAAGTTGTCAACCATACCAACGTACCATAAACAAGTGCATCAACCATGCTGCACCAGCACGTAATCCTTTGTACCATAAACAAGTGCATCAACCATGCACCAACCTTAATCAACCTGTGTACCATAAACAAGAATTAAATCAACCATGCACAATCCTGTAATCAACTTGTACCATAAATAAGTGCATCAACCATGTACCATTATGTACCAATCATGTGTCAACTACTCATCAACTATGACTCGTCAATATGTATAACATCATCCAACTATACACCTCATGTATGTGCCAACTCATCAAACTACTATCTCAACCATGTACTCAACATGTACCTCAACCAGAAAGCCCTCATCAATTTCATCATCAAAATTTGATTTGTGGCTCTGTAATAGACCTGTGTATCTGATCTCTTACAGAAGCCTTCATAACTTTAACAACCAAAGAGACTAGCATTTTCATCAAACTTTCTTTAGTCTCCACATGCCTAGTTTTGGATTAGTCAACAACCTTCTTGAAGTAATCTAACTTTGAACCTGTAATGTATGAATCTCTGAAACTGATACCTGAATTTTATTCAGTGTGTTTTATGCAATTCCTCCAAAGTGGCACTACTTAGAACCTCTCGAAAATGAGTTATAGCAAAAATGACATACCTTGCTTTAATTCTGGATATTCTAGAGAGCGACCTTGTAGAGGGTGCTCTGCTAAAATCTTTGATTAAATGATCTGAAAATGTTACAAAACATACTACAGACTGTACCCTAACCAACACACATTTTGTCTCCACTGAATTTGGATCTGTTATGAAGGAAGTTATGACGTTTTCCCGAAACACACGATTTTGACTAGTTGAGGACTAACCACAAACCTATTTTCCTGAGTGTAACTACAAAATACAACGACCACAAGCTGAATTTTGAACCACGATACTTGGATATGTTTTCTCCTTGCATAGAAATTTCAGGATATGAATCATTATAGAAACAAGTTATGTGAAAATGGAAATATGACCTGAAAATAACATACCTTAAGCACCATCAAAAGATTTATCCTTCCTTGCATTTCGGTCTTCTTTCTTCCTTTCATAATTTCGGCTTAGATATCATTTTGTAAACCTCGAAACCTATATATATTCAATATGCTCCAGTGTTATTCAAATGAGAGAGCCTTGCCTCTTATTATACTCTCAAAGTAGCTTTCTTAAAACATATTCTAGGTCACTTGGCCCCACTTTCCTTATTTTAGGGTTAGGTCCACTTCTAATTTCTCCATTAAAATTATTATTAAAATAATTTATTTTTGTATTCACTTTGAATTATAATACACTCATCACTTCACTTTATTATTTACCTTTTAAAAACTCTTAAACTACTTTGATTACTTTGACTTTTTGGGGCTTCTAGATGACATATGAGGGTCCTCCAACCGTGGACCATAACTCTCAAACGATGAGGAGTTATGTGACGTTCACCATACCACCAGAGAATGGCATGACATGTAATATCCATATAGAATAGTATTATCACGAAAATATGTCATAACTCATACCATTACCCATCAAACAAGCTTGGATCCATTACCCAAACAGGGTTCTCCAACTTTCTCATGGCCATAACTCTCTAGCAGTGAGGAATTATGTGGCGTTCCACATACCACGAGAAATGCCATGAAAAGAACTATCCATCTAGGATATTTTCCCTAACTCAAATTCACTCATCATCTCATTATTCCATAATTAAGCATGGGTTCTCTTACTCCTGGCGTCTTCCGAGACTTCACCATAAGGAAGCCACTTTGGAGTTCATCCATATTTACTTCTTATCAACATGACAGAACAATAATGAGTCATATTTACATTAAACACTATTGGGTCCATTACCCAAAACTTTGTTCTAAGTGTCTTTCTTCAAGTTGACACATCAATGACAACCAACCTTAATCAACAATCTCCCCCTTTGTCATTGATGGCAACACTTTCATTCAACAACTTGAAATCATGTCAGTCCATGCTCCCCACTGAAAACCATGCCTTTGTCCTCTGCATCTGATAAATTTGATCCACCTAAAACCATGCCTCTGTCCTCGTCTGATAAATCTCTCCCCCTTTGTCATCAGCCAGGTATCTTTCATCTAGAGTGCTCTACGAAAGACTATCCTCTTATAGTGCTTCCATAAGTGTACATCTAAGACATATAAGATAAGCATTCAAAAACATTCATTTTGGGTAAAATAACTCCAAGTCTTTGGCGAAGATATTCAAAGGCTTCAGGTGGAAGTGTTTTTGTAAAGATGCCTGCCACTAGTTCTTTTATTACATACTCAGCTTTCGGATGTTCTTTTTACGCAGCACGTTCGATGAAAGTGATACTTGATTGGAATGTGTGCTTAGTCTTGGAGTGCATCACGGGTTTTGAGATCTTGATGGCACTTGTATTATCACAATATATTGGAATGGGCTCATCATACTCAACTTTGTATATCTACGTCAAGTTTGTTTCATCAAAAGAACACATTGTACAACATGATCTTTGTACCAATATACTCTGCCTCGGTTAGATAGAGACACAGATGATTGTTTCTTGCTTATGTGATACCAAACACTCACTGAAATGAAAGATGCTCCAGTTGGCAAATTAGGTCCATCAATACAACACAGCAATCTGCATCGTGTAGGCCATAAGTGATAGATCTTTCCTTTTGGATACCATAATCCAAACTCTTACGTTCCTTTGAGATATCGAAGATCCTCTTCTGTACAATACATGTGATTCCTTTAGTGTTTGCTTGAAATCATGCCACTGTCAATGCCTGCATTACATCACAGTGCGGATGTTGTCACATATAATAGAACGCCAATCATTGACCTATATTGCCTCGATCTGACAGACTTTGAATCATCATCTTTGCTCAACTTGCAATTTGGTTTAGTGATAGCTTGTTGCAATCTTCCGTAGAACCTCTTTAGCATTTCTCAGTATACTTGGTTTGAAATAAAAATTCCTCGGTTGCTGACATATCTGAAGTTCGAGAAAGAAGGATAGTTCTCAAATAATGACATTTCAAATTCCTCTTGATGTAAGAAGTTGTTGTCACTTCCTTTTGAACCACACTGCTATGAATGCTTATCGGTCAGCAGATACCATGCTCCAAGGGCTTGTTAAAGACCATACAAGGCCTTCTTTAATTTACACATAGTATTCATGTTCTTTGATGGCCCGAAATCATACGGTTGTTCAATGTAGACTTCTTCTTCAAGTTCCCCATTTTAGAAAAGGCGATTTTACGTCCATCGATATACTTTAACATTTTTTGGAGCATGCATAGGCTAAAGCAAATAGATTGCTTCCATTCCTTGGCAGATATGTCTCTTCGAATGATTCCTTCAATCTGTGCATATCATGCATGCCAATCTGGCTTGTTCTTGTAACGTATTGTGTCCATCTTCATTCAATTTGTTCCTGAAAACCCATTTTGTGTAATCCCACATTCTTATTCTTTGGTCTTGAGACCAATTCCCAAGTATCATTTTTTCTCTATTTGATCCAATTCTTCATCCATGGCCTTATTAAAATTAAGCTCCTTTGGCTTCTATTCAAACGGTTTGGTTCACTTGTAGATAAGAGTGCCAGGTGCATTTGATGCGATGACGGATTTTCTTCTAGTCCAACTCACCATCTTTGTTTCCAATAATCTGATCGAAGGATAATTCATGCATTTTCGTTTGCTAGGTGTCTTTGGAGATACTTGTTAGGATGATTCTTCTGTACTCGTTTGCTAGGTGTCTTTGGAGATACTTGTTGAACTTGCTCTTCTACTTCTGTTGGATTCTCTTCATCTTCATCTTCATCTTCCTCTTCTTCTTCTTTTTCATCTTCTTCTTCAAAAAGTTGTTGATACTTCAACTCACAAGTGCATTGGGAGATCTTGATCATGAATCATAGTCTTTACTGCTTCCATAATCATTCTATTCTTTCTTTCTGCTACACCATTTTGTTGAGGATTATAAGGAGTGGTGAGATCCCTCTTAATCCTTACATCTCTACAAGAGTTTTCAAATTCTTTTGAAGTGTACTCTCCTCCATTGTTTGACTTGAGTATCTTGATTTTTCTTTTGGAAAGGTTTTCTACTAAGGCTTTGAATTCCTTGAACTTCCCAAGTACTTCATCTTTTGATTTTAAGAAATAAATCCACGTCTTACAAGAGTAATCATCAATGAAAGAGACATATTATACATACCCTCTTAGAGGGGTTGATGGCATTGGACCACATACATATGAGTGGACAAGTTCCAAGATTCCTTCTTCTTTACTGTCTCTCTTTGGAAAGGGATTCTTTATGTTCTTTCTTTGCGCACATCCTTGGTACATAGAGTACATCCTTCATTCTCATCAGAGTTCATGAATCAAGTTTGCAGGTGGCTTATCCCATTCCTTTGATTGGGTACTGATAATCATCTCCAAGTGAAAATTTCTGGGGGGGAGTCCTTCTCTATAAGGTTGGAGAGAGTGTTATTCTGACCTATCATGTCCTTAGAGGCACCACTATCTATGAGCCAAGTATCCTCTCTAGGTATCACAGATCCTAGGAGAGCGGAAAAAAAAACATATTATTCAATCTCTTCTTTAGCTAACTTCTTGGGTGGTGTTGTTCCTGAGTTTATACTTTAAGGCTGTAAAGTATACCGTCAAGGCATCCGTAAAGGTAAAGATAATTAAAGAATAAGAATAAAAAAGAAGGGTAAAGCAGAATCAGTTTCTCAACTACCTTTGTCTAGCTTCCCGTTGTTCTTGGATGTTGATATCTCTCTCAATAGCAGCCCATGAACGTTCTAATTCAGCCCGGTTAGTTGTTGTTTGCAGAATAGTATTAAATCGGATTAAAGCAATACTGGTTTGACCTTGGAGACCAGGTTCTATGTTGGGTTGTCTGTTATTTGGGACAGTCATGGAGAGTAAAATTTTATTTAGTTGTGAAAGAATTCGATAAATTGTTACTTTGGTTTTTTAAGAGATGAGAATAGGAAAAATAGTTTTCAAATTCAAAATAATAACATAAATACAGTTGAGGCCGTTTCCTGGACTTGAAACAATTTGAGAATCGTAAAATAACAAAGAAATACTACTGAAAAATATGAGGCTTTAATCAAGAAAGAATCTCATATTGTGACAGGAAATAAAGAAAAAAACGAGATTTCTAATGAAGTGTTAAATATCATGGTTTAAATGATCTAAAGGTCTTAAAATTACTCATAGTAAATTTAGAGGAAAAGCTGTAAATAATTTGATAACCAAATCAATCTAAACTATAAAAGATGTATAAAATAAACTTCAAATTGATCATTCATTAGAAAGACATTGAAAGAGAAACATAGAAAAATATGGTAAACAAGGTTAAATAACACATAGCTACAAGTTGGCAGGATTCAGAATCTCCTCTGTATTCGTATATCACAGTGGATTGGAAAACTTTTAATACAATCGACTCTCTCCAAAAAACCAAAATCCTTTTCTCAGTCTTCTGAAAATATATTTATACATGATCATCAAATATTTTCCCGTTGGTGATTAACCAACTTCCTAAGACTACAGTTACATGGATGAATAATGTCAAACCGTTTACATTTCTCTTCTAACTGCTTTATTATTCTAATGATGAAAATATTCAAAAGAGTATTTTTATGTTTGTGTTGATGAACTTCCTTCTTTTGCCTCAAGACAACAAATACATTTTCCCAAAAACTTCACCAAAACTCTGGGAACGTCTGGTATCTCTTTTGCCTCAAATATGAAGAATATTTTTTGTAATTCGGGCAAACGATCTTCTATTATCTTCCTTGTGAACTTAATAGTTTGCAACTTTAAGTTCGGTATCACTATCCATTTGTCGATTTCGGTGATATTGATTACCTTAATTTTTGGGATCTCCACCTGCATTTCCTCCAAATCTTCCTTAAACCTTCGCTGGTGCTTGACAATGTTAATCTCTCCTAATAACCCAAGACAATCATTTTTTCCAATATTCAATGAAGTTTTTTCTAAGAGATAAAAAATTCCTTGACAATCATCATTGACATCTGTGGTTATTCTTTTATTTTCTATCAGGTCTGCTTCCCACACTTTGAGTATTACATCTCCTTTAACCTGTTCTGAAATGGATAGTTTTTGAATCTTTCTGACCTCTTCCTTTGTTGAAAGGGCTACTGCTTTTTGGAAAGTCGTTCTGGCCGCTTTTACTTCTCTTTCTTTCTGGAGTACATTCTCCAAAGATTTATTTGTTTCCTGAAAGTAATTCTGGACGACTTCCATATTTAAAAACACTTTCTGTTGTTCTTCTTCTATCTTCAAATGTATTCCCAATACGTGAGCCTAAAAAATTTCAAGCTCTACCACTTTATTTGAAATAGTACTAATCTTATCTTGTAATTGTTTATTTGCTTCTTCTTGCTTTAGGACCTGTGCCTGAGTGACCTGTATTATCTGATTTGCTTCCTCTAAGCTTGTTTTCATTTTCTAAATCTCTTGAATATCTTTTAATCTAGCTTGTTCTAGACCCTTTTTTATTCCCCAACTGATATTTCTTTCGGTTTCTTTCAATTTACCATGTAGCTAAGCTATCGTTTGGTCTTTTTGTTCCAACATAGTGGTCAAACTGCCCATAGAATATAAATTTGCCGACGCTAAAGCTCCCATCGTGCCTACTATCTCTGTAGCAAATTCTCCATCTTTAGGCTTCTTTCTATCTATAATGACCCTATGCTTTTTAACCATCCCATCTCCTCTTGGTTGGATTTCCTGTTTCAAGATTTCCCTTCTCCTTTTACTGAAAAAATAATCTGATGAAGGAATCTCATCCCTAGAAATTGGCTCCAGATTACTGACATACAGAGCTCCCTCGTGGGGGGTTTCCATAAGTGGACTGCAATGGAGTCAAGGAAGTAATGGGACTTCCAAGTTCTGTCAATGTTGTTCCTCCTGTCTTTTCTGGAACATCCTTAGGGATTTCTGGGGATGTTTCTAGCTCCTTTCCCTTCCCTGCCTCTTATTCTTTTGTCTGGGAAATTTCTGTGTCTTTGTGAAGGTATTCCAGTATTCTTCATATTGCCTTCAGTATTTGCTTTGTCATGTATATTTGTTTCAAAGCCTGGGGGAGGCCCTTCCTGCTCTGGAGGTGGGGTCGTAGCTTCGCCCTGCAAAATTTTGGGTAAACAACTTCGCCTATGGCTCTGGAATGACACGAAACCAATCTATGAGTCAGGTGGCAAGGCCTGTACTCTGTTCAATACTTCTTCATAGGATTTAACCTCCTTGAATACATCATCATAAACAGATGTTTCGTGCTCATAGGCTTGTAAATTACAATGCATCAAATGTCTGCTTACTACTTGATAGGGGTCATGCTTTCTGTGTTCAATATCTACCAATTTTACTTCTTCTAGTGATTCAACCTTTACTTTAGAATGGCCTAGATTCATTAATGAAAATTTTCCGATATGTACAGGGAAAGTTGGCCATGACTTCTTCTGAGCTGCCTTTAGCTCTAATCCAATGCCGCCTTTTACTATCTGGTGGGCTACCTCTCTACACACCAATCTGTCCGGTAGGAATTTAGGGATTGCATGAGGGGGAATAGAACAACCATAAACCCTAATGTAGGAAAAATTCTCGTCAATAAACCAGTCGGCTATTGCTTTAAGATTTTCTGTGATTGTATCAAAAATGCGAGGGGGTTCGCATCCACAAAATATTTTATGCATCAGAATTATAACAAAATGACAAATTTCATAAAATGCGTCCTTAGCATTTTCTTCCCAAAGGGCAGAATGATATTCATGAATGGGTTCTGGACATGTTATATTCCAACTCCAATTCATTAAGGGAAAAGGAGTCACGTAGCAGATTGCATCCATAATGTATGCTGACATGTAAAAGGCCACTGGATGTCCATTAGATTTTGCAACTCTGTAGTTTGAGATTTCTTGTGTTAGGTTATCCGACAAAATCTTACTCCAGTTAAAAGCATATCCTTCTGAAGCTTCTTCTAAAAAGGGCACCCAATCTGCATGAAAATGACAGGGATCTTTTCTCCAGAAAAGTCTACACAGCATAATGGCTACGTAGACCATGTATTCATTCAAGGATGTTGTAGCATAAACCCCATGGGTATCGGCCCTAAATTTTGATGGACATCTCCACCAGTCTCTAATTATATTAGGATAAGTTTGGTCTACCTCAGTGCATTCTTTCCTCTGAAATTCTGTTAAAAACTCGACATTAAAAGTATGTTTAGGATTTGGCGAGAGTTTATACATTACTTGTATATGTTCTGGCCTGAATGATCCAACGATGACTCATTGATCATTTAAGATGCTCCTCGTCGGGATATCGACCTTTTCCAGGGCCCAACTGATCATATCATTGTATGCCACGAGTCGAGGGCGCGTGACGATCTTATGAAGCTCTGATTCTGCTATGTCCCGATAGTGATTCTCAGAATCAATATGAGCATTCTTGAATTTGTTAATGTTTATGCCATTATTATAGTTCTTTGCATTTCATAAGATAAGAGCATAATAAGAACAAGATCACTGAGAAATACACATTCACAAGAGACACAACATTTATCCTGGGAAACCCTCTAGGGGAAGA